>CAAKMY010027372.1:1317-16934 GCA_901111285.1 Corrigiola litoralis | reverse complement strand
GGGGTGGAGAGGAAGGAGTTGGAGGGGGGGGGGCAGGTGTTAACAATCTTCTGTAGGCATTACTGCTCAAATCCAGTTTGTTTATTTTGAGTTTATGCTGTCACCTATGACGAGTTTCTACCATCATGTATAACTTCTGCCGGGGGCTGCTAGACATGTCTTCAAGCTATTTCCTTGTAATTGTTGTTCATGATTAAACCTTTGCCTCTTTATGGAAGTGTCAAGTATTCAAGGATTAATTGATAAAATAGCTGACAGCCACTACTTCTGCAGTATTGCATCTCGTCTTATATGAAGTACCAGAGATCCCTTTTTTTGTATCCTAGTTTTCCCATAAGGTAAAATACGCATGGTGTGGGAAGACGTAACAAAAGCATATATGTTTCTTGATGATGTATCTTGAGCAGGCTGGTCTAGTTGGATACTATGAAAAGTTCTTGACCTGAGAATGGTATAACAGAGCAATTGTAGAGAGAAATTAAGCTTTGCCAAAGTGAGGAATGGACTATCGATGGGTGGAGTCCCTTTAAACCATATCAATTCATCACAATCTCCTGATGTGGTACTCCTATAACTTTGGGGTGTTACAGTGAAAGATTGATCATCAATTGTCAAAGGAACAGATATTGCATTGGCAGATAGTAATTTTTCGTACTTTCATTTCCCCTTGCAAACCTGTTTTGTTAGCTATCCTTAAGGCTGTCTAAAGAGATAATCTATGCAAGGTAACTCACCTGATTAATTTGAGGAATTATACAGTTGCATATGATGTATCATACTGAGGAGATACATAACCCACCTGATTACAAGGAATCATACAGTTGCATGTAATCTATCATACCGAGGACCTGAAATAGTTTTTGATAATCTTTTGGATCCTATGCATTTTTTATGTCTTAGCTGATAGTTTATGGAACTCTTTGATGTTACCAGAACCAATTTAAACATGGATTTTACAACTTCGATCATCTAGCAAAGAACTTTGGGCGAAACCGTACTGATGCGTTTTAAAATCGTTAGTGAATGCCTACTATCTATGGTGCAATTAGTATTTCTAAAGCCTCAAGTGTTGTGTTGTGTTCATTATTTTATAACCATGCATGATTTATAGACTACAGAGAATAGATATCATATTTTTTCTCTATAAACTATCATAGTGATAGGTAACTGACCATCAATGCAAGTGGATCATAGTCAAAGTCTATCATTAATAATCATTTGTCATTTTGCAGACAAACACTAATTAATCTTTGTTAGATTTCATTACCTAGCTTCCATATTGGATAAGATTCGTGTGCATGCATAATGCAGACTATTTTAATGTCCATGTATCTGCTTTTATCTATCGTTTCCAGTAACATCTTGCAAAAGTAGCTGGTTTAGCTCATCGCGAACAGTTAAAGCTGTTGCACAGAAATCTGGGTATTAAATATCCTCCAAAGACTGATAGATTTTGCCATAGAATGTACACACATTCAGTTTCAGTTGCTTCTCTTTGCTTTTCGACTTACTAGCGTTTTTAGAGTTTAGGCTACGTACATATGGACTTCCCTAACTTCCACCAAGTGTAAGGTACATTACGCATTATAGGTTGTTTTGCTGGTGGCGGCGGCGGCAGTTGTCATTGTTATTAATGTTTGCTTTCTGCAAAGTTGATCTGTGAAGCAATAAAACAAAGCGGAGTCTAATATTTAATGTGTCAGTACCCGGAATAGACCTGTTGAGAAGGGAATTAAGTTTTGGATGAGGCTGTTTTTAACTTGTGTTTTAGAATAGTACTTTCCTTTTTTTCTTTGATTGGGGGAGGATTGTTACATTTCAAAGAGTAATTAGTTGGTGTTCAGACCAATAAAACAAAGCGGAGTCTTATTTTTAATGTGTCAGTACCCAGAATAGGTCTGTTGAGAAGGGAATTAAGTTTTGGATGAGGCTGTTATAACTTGTGTTTCAGAATAGTACTTTCCTTTTTCTTTCTCTGATTGGGGGAGGATTGTTACATTTCAAAGAGTAACTAGTTGGTGTTCGGACTCTAGTTCCCTTGACATGAAGTGCTGTCTTGCAAGTAATACACTAATCTAGTAATCTTGGCATATCTGAACTATTACTGTGGCATCTAGTACAGTTAGTTTTTTGACTTCTGGCATCAGCTTCCTCATTATAAAACCATACATAGCCAGAACGAGTACATTATTTACTTGTCCAAAAGTATTTAGTTGTCCTAGTTGGATGGGGTCTGATCCGTTACCTTGCCAGAAAAAAAGTGACTGATAGAAAGAAAGAATGCCCACATTGTATATATCTGTGAAATGTTGTGGTTTCTTATAATGTTTGGTTAAATGCTATGATGTTAGACTAAGCTATAAACTAATCCGTCCAACATCTTACATGTCTGATGTTTCAACAGGAGCTATTACAAATGCACTTTCCAAAATTGTAATGTTCGTAAGCATGTCGAGCGTGCAGCCACTGACCCTAAAGCAGTCATAACTACTTACGAAGGAAAGCATACTCATGATGTTCCGGCTGCTAGGACGAGTAGCCACAATACAGCCAACAACAGTTCATCACAATTAAGACCACACATTTCAGCTGGCAATAGTAATGCCTATGTTGGTAAGGTAGACTTCTCGAACAATAATCAACAACCTGTAGCACTTTTACGGTTAAAAGAAGAAAGAATCACATAAATGCATGGTTCAGAAGAAATACGGAGGATGCAGAATTACTGGCGCTTGTCAGACAGTTTGTAGTTTTTCTTGCATATGCTCACAGGCTCAGGGCCTGAATTTTGTCATGGCCCATGAATCTTGCCTGCTCATACACACAGGGAAGAGCCAAGTATACAGACAAAGAACACGGTTTGAATCCAGATTCCTAGAACAGTTTGAAACAGGATTATGAAGATTGTACTATAGTTAACTACTGGTGTTGTATGTACACTAGCCTGGTGGAGGTAATTGTTTTGACATATATTCTTTTTGTATATGGGATATAAAAAATTGTTGTAACAGTGTTCATTTCTGTAGGAACACAAATTTTATAGTTGACAGAACCTTCCTCTTGTTACAAAGGTTCAGCTATGAATTTGTCATCAGATTTCCTCCAAATTTTGCCTACGTACCCACGATAATATGATAGTAAAAAAGCAGAGATTTATATTTGGCCCATTTAAAGACAACTTGTGCTTGAAATAAAAATAATGTATTGAACAGTTTTTGTAATTCTTTCACCGATTCGCTCTTTTGTCTGCTGAAGCAACAGTGAAAAGCTGATATTTCAGTGCTACTTAATCAGTTATACATGTTTCACAGGATCCGAAATTAGGGAGAAAATTGGTAGGGCCTAACTATGAAATGAACGATCGCTCCATGGAGCTGCAAATCCCAGAGGATTGGTAATTTGTTAGTATGCAAGTCCTACTAGAATACTTTTAATGCCATCGATACTGACTCAGCAATTTATTCGTTACCAATTGCATCAGCATTTTCGTGCATCAGTCAAGACGACAAGCACCATGTCATTTTCACAGATACCGTAATTATTTTATTAGCACAAGGATGGCAGCATCTGGATGAAGGAATGCACATTAACGAGTGACAATATGGTGACCGCTCACCAATCCATGAGACTGCGACAAACCCATGTAAAGCCATGGCAAGATCACACATTTTTATTATTTGTCATGAATAAGCAACCAAAGCAATGAGGTAAATAGCTATTGATGGTTGGAGACAACTCCTAAATACATGGCAAGAGAGTTGATACTTCAAAAAACCACTTGGTTCTTCCAATGGCAGACTGTCGTCCTATCAGCAATGAGCGAAGCAACGGCAAGACGAACCTCCATGCTCGTGTAACAACGATATTCAAAGAATGTGGGGTGTTGACACTAACACAGTAAACTAGGAGGATTGAATGGATGCTACGGAGATGGTATCATTTTTATCTAGGAAGGGCAAATCAGAAAAGAATTTAAATTTCTTATCTTTTGCCCCTTCTCCTTAGCTAAAATACAATGAAGAATATAAATACCCAGCTATACAAAAAATGTGTCAACTGTCTTCGTGCTGTACTGCTGTGAGTTCAGATGACTTCCCAGCGAGCTCTTGTGCAGTTAATCCTCTAGTGTCATCAAATTGGGTAGCTGGCCGTGATTTACAAACTCGAGTTTGTTCAGTCTCATGCAACACAATACCTTCTCTGGTAATTCCTCTTGCTTTTGAGCCTGCAAACATATCAAAGAAATTCAAGATTTAATAGCTAGTTTGCTGGCCGAGTGTTCGAAATCCAATGGACCTAAGTTCCGACTTCCGAGTTTACGGAGACAAGAATTATGGAGATTTTGGCTACATTTTTCATGCAGAGAGAGCCTGCACAAGGCATATTTTACCTGAATAGTCAAGCCAAGATCGAGAATTCCTAGGCTCAACCGATCCCGTAGTGATTCCAATGCTTTCCTGGACACATAACTGAAGCGGTGCACATCTATGTCTATTTCAAAATAATCAGGTCCCTGCTTGAAAGAAACATTAGATCATTAGCAGGTGCTTTAGTCTAAATATATATATATATCATTTCTCAAATGGTTGGAGAAATCTAATTTAAAAGACCGATATCATAGAATACGAATCAAAATCTTAACGACAGAAATTTATCTCTTGCCAGCAACAATGCCTATACCAGATATTATCTAAGAAAGCAAGGCAAAATAATCTGTCAGATGAGCTGATGGTGATCTCATACCTTAAAAAAACTGTGCTGAGGCCGTGACAGAACTGGTTTATCCTTATAAGCATTCAAGAGTCTCCTTTCACCAGAGCTCAACTGAAGGTCATCAGGATTTACCACCCCGGACAAAATTTTTAGTCTTTCTCTGTAAGGAACCACTGATTCTTTGCTGAACCCTTTAACCTTTTCTGTATCATTTTCCACCAGTCTCTGCATCAACAGAAGGCCAACTTTTCAGCGATGCAAATGCCAAAGGTAATGATAGGTTGGAATTACCTAACTGTCTCATACTTTATAATGTTTCTGAATCTTTTTGCCGGATTAGGAGGGAAAGCTGATCGTTTCAGGAAAAGAAAAGTGGGAAAGGCTAGTTCATTTAGTGGATTTTCATACACTCTTTCAGTAAACAGGAATAGGTATTTAAAATAGACAAGATGGATGATTGTCTGAACAGATTGTCATAGAACAAAGTAGGTTCTGGCTACATAAGTTGTAATCATTCAAGAATTCTAACACTACCCAACCCTTCCCTTTGAAAAAGAAGAAAAGAGAGGGGAGACAAGTAGATAAAAGGACCAGTTGCAACTTGCAAAAGGGAGTAAACTGTAAACAGACAGTTTTGTCAACCAAACCATATGGTGTCTTTTAGCTCTTCAATTGAGGCAACTTGAGGTTAGATTGATAAACTATAGCATCTAATATTTCAAAAATGCTTCAGTAGACTACCTTGATGCTGTCTATAAATTCTGAAGGTATTTCTTTGTCTATGTTCTCGGAAAGCTTGAAATACAAAACAAGGCTTATTCCTTCACCATTGCATTCACCTGAGAATAGGGAAGGCGCATATGCAGGCATCTGCATAGAAACAAAAGAAAAAACCATAGTACTCATTAGGCAACAAACTATTGCTGACTTGCTGAGGATCCAACACTCATGAGCACAACTTCTAGAGTTCTAGTATCCTTTAGCACAAGCCCAAGATTACTGAGATAAAATATTGTCTTCGTAATTCCAGAGGCAAAACAAAGCATGCAATGCCGCCTAAGCACTTGTGAAATCAATCATTATAACGGAATAAAATGTATGATGATTACTCTGGTTTTTTGCTTTCCCTATTGCATAGTACCAGCTTTCTAAGGCGCATATAACAAGCCAAAAGGAAACCTTAAACAAAATAACAAATCTGGAAATCTGCTGGGAAAGAAAGATACCTGTATATTGACAATGAGAAGTGATGGCAATGTACCGTTCCCCTGAACAGAGGGAAGCTCGAGATGCTGAGCAATATGATTAATCTTTTTAGAGCAAGCAAACACATCAGCCCCAATGGGAGTATAAGGACAATAACTTGGCGCTGGATTTTTCTGTTTATCTCTGCACGGCCAAATTGTCATCAGAAATAGTTAGATCTTGCCATTGATATACAAGAATCTTCATAAATGGAAATGGCATCTGGAAATAGCATGCGCTATGTAAAAATTAGACAACATGTCAACTTACTTAAAGAAGCTCTCGCCACGGACCCTAAACACTGAAGGTGGAATGGTAGACCAAGAACCATCTGATGCTACCTTCTCGTCATTTGCAGATGGAATCAGGAGTCCTGCTTGGGGTCGTGTCATGTGTGCACCTGCCCATCGGCTTGACATACTGAGTCCTCTACCATCTATAAAACACAACCACAAACATAAACATCCACGAATAAGCAAAGAGATAATAATGCGAATACAACATTATAGAAGTGCAATCAAACAATGCAGCGTTTAAAGAAGGAATCAAGGAAATTCTGGGCTAACCTCCCAAAACACTACTAAAGTCCTCATCAGACTCCGATTCTAGGATGCTCACTGAGTCAAACCATGATTCTTCCTGATAGATGCCTGCACAAAGTAATATTATCCTAAGACAACAAGCAACTTATATTAAACCTCAAATAAAATAGACCCCCACTGCATATATGTTGCTTAACAAGTGCGGAATTAAGGAAGACATCATGGTAAGTTCACTTCCGATCATGAACATCTACGAAGTTCATGTGGTTAAAACACGAATTAAAGAAGACACCTCAATAATACATTTCAATTATCTTGTACAACATAGAATGTGCTTTACAGTATGAGAGAAGTGAAGATACCGTTTCCATCAATGTGGTTCCAGTGCACCTGAGTGAGATGGAATGATTTGTTAGAAACCTCAGATCTTCTGCAGGTGGTTGTGCCTCCATTCTCAAAATCTATTTGAACAAACTCACTCACAGATATGCGGCTTGCATCACTAAGCCTTTTGATTGGAGCTTCACCCATGGCTATGGTCATCTTTCCACGACCCTTCCTGGACCGACGGGTGTACTTCTTCCTATGTGGAGCAACTCTCGACTGTGCGGTTGAAACACAGCCACCCATTGTAACCTTGAGCTAGAGGAATCCAGTTACAAAAATTGCCAAACTCGATACGGGAGGTGACAGGTTGCTCGAGCTGGAAAGAACTGGCTACCTATTATACATTTCGAAGTGCATAAATAGTCAGAAGTTTTATTAGTAGAGTTCAGTAGCTAAAAATTATTTCACAACTAGACTAACAGCTAGAGGTCATATAGCTCTTGCAGAGTGAACACGAACATTCATGAATCAACTCTTTCGATCACTCTGTATCCTCAAAATCTTCATAAATACATAACCAGAAGAGAACTATACCAAAATAGAAGTCATCAAAAATCGAAATACAGACTTTAAGAGGCTAGTATCAAATATCTCCGGCTGCAATTACAATACAGATGACTACATACACATAACTTTTCCATAATCCCCACCACCACCTTTTGCTGGTTACTGATTAGTAAACTACCATTGGAAAAACTAGAGTTCCCCAACAAACATATCCTGAATTTCTAGGACTAAGCTTAAAGAGTGTTTATGCTTAATAATAAAGAGTACTCTTCCTTCTAAAAGAGCCCATTTTGCAAGATGATCAAGACCTCAAATAAGGGATGTTGTACTATGCTAAACAGTTCAGATACAACCACTTATAGAGGCAAATCACAGGATAGCCACAAAGTAAAGCTACAAGCTTCTGCAGTTCAGAAAACAAACAGACCACCAAACAAGTACTATGGTTTCACCTGGTTTAGAATAAATCAAGCAGGACAAATAGACAGTCCTTCAGATTTTTTGTTCATTCAATTTCTGTGAAGGTTTCCTAACAGTATTTATCTCCCTTTCAGCTGAGAAAATGCTCCATTGAAACATCATATTCACATAAACAGAGTTGTCTGCCTTTATGATCTCCCCAAAACATTGCCAGCAGAATTTACTATAAACAATGCAAAACTAATCATGCAACAAGGTTTTATTGGTGGTCCATTCATTTTACTCTAGACAACATGATCAATAGTAGTGACTGTTGCACATACATCAAGAAATACAAAAATGAAAAAGAACTGATCATAAGATTCTCCTCATTAGTGTAAACACAGAACTTACCTTAAGGAAATCAGTTGCATTCCCTACAGAAACTTGGCAGCTCAGGGTTGCTTCCAAATGTGGTAGCTGATATGCAACGTTTTCCAACCAAGATATAGGTGATCTTAGTTCATGTGATAAACGCTCACTTTTTGGCAATCCCTATATATAATGAAAATTATCTTATGAGGACATGTATATAGACAATACTTGGTGCAGCCAGGATTTGGTATAATAAACAAATACTAGTACGTAACGAGAAATTTTTTATAGACCTTGAAGACTAAAATCAAAGTCAATTGATACACCGTTAGAAACTTTTCACAAGCATACTTCTTTTGATATATTCAGAAACTAACTTTAACTTGGCTTCTAAGTTCTTAGCTAATTGATCCAAAAATGCTAATCGATCTCCCAAAAGAGGCTTTCTTTTTACTTTCACTATTGGGAAAATACTACGCAGCTAAAGTTGAAATAAGGGAATTTTGAGGGTCATTCTAATGATGTAACGCATAGTACTATTTATATAACACACTAGCAAATGGAATGAGAAAGCTACCAAACAATAAGCAAAAGTTCTTTAGGTGTCCCCATCATTACCAGTTCAAAGAAGATAAAGTAAGTATAAATGATATGTTGAGAAAAGCCAGTATTGCTCACATATAAAGTTTCTCCTTTTAGATGACCAACCAATAGCAATTCAAATAATCTTCTAAAGAGACGCAAAATACCAAAAAGAGGGAATTTTTTAAAGAACACATTAGCATATGATGTACCATTTTGTCCATAAATTAATCAAACAAGTGGAGAGGGAGAAATGTGATCAGAAGTATATCACTGTCAACTTGATACAAAATATCTGAATAGTTAGGAGTTCCAAAAAAAAAAAACTTCTACAAAGGATTCTACGGAACAAAGATATACACTACACATGACTTTCAGGAACACTTCTACTTTTGTACTAATGGATTTGTTGAAGTTATGTCATCAGCTCAAAATTATAAAATTCACATATTGGATGAAAACAATGGATAAATAGTGAAAGAAAATATTTTACAACAATATTGCCATGCTAAATTCCTTGCAAAAACAAAGTTTCTAATCGTCTTAAGTACGAATTTAAGCTTATGTTTCTTGCGTAAGCTAAATATTATTTAGATACATGCATAAAAGAATTTGACAAAATTATTACCATGCACGTAATTTGATCACATGCATGCTTTTACATATGCATGTATATGTACCTTCTTCCTATACATCACATTACAACAATCTTAAATTCTTACAAATGTATGACAAAAATGCAAACCTGAAGATGAGAAAGAGAGAGAAGTTATGAATTCCCGCCACGAAAAGGTGGCTGTGAGGGTGAGGGAAGTAAAAAACTCTTCCAAAAGCACCACCACAGGGATTCAAAATCTTCCCCTCTTTCTTGTTCTATTTTCGTACCCTCACAGCACCCAAATGCTTAATTCTTCCCTTGTCTAGGTCGTTAAAAAGATAAAATAAGGGGACACAGAGACAAAGACAGAGGGGAAGAAAGAAAGAAAGAAGACAGGCAGACAAAGGTATAGATAGAGAGAATATGAAAATATAGCATGTAGCAAAAATTATCAAGTGTTACAAAATGGCAAACTACCCTGTCCGTCTTGTTCGGATCCCACATTTGTTGCCCGCCTTCATTTTAAATCTTCCTACCTCCTTTCTCTCTTTCACCTCCTCTCTCTCTTCCTTTTTTTTCCTACCTAATATTTACTTCTTACATTGTTGCAGCATTATTGAAATGCATGTACCAGTACATATACATTAGTGTTGGTGTATATGCTTCCAAAGAATATTATAAGTGCATGACTCCATCAAAAATCTCAGCAAATATGGTTATTTAGGACGAATCTATCTATTTATCTATCTAATCTAATATGATCATTTGCTATTATTATGGTGAAGTAGTAATGGTTGGTACACTATATCTTATGGTCAATTAAAAACAGTCACTATGTGTTGTGTTTGTAATATTGGATAAGGCTGCAGCGTACATGGACCCTCTCTTACCTCACTTAGACGGGAGCCTCTTTATAGGCATTGGGATAATGATGTTGTTATGATGGTGGTGGTTTAAGAGTTTGTCAAATGTTTAATCGAACATTCTCATACGATCCCGTCGAATTCTATCTAACTTAGATTTCAACATCACGGCAAAATCTAATCCACATGTTCACATGTTTATTTTCAAATTTTATTTTCATTGTTATTGGATCAGACTATGGGAACACAGTAAAAATAAACGTTATTTACACATATATGAGGGAAGTAAGAACAATACAAATATTAAGTAGCATAATAGAGTGGGCATATTTATGTGTTTTCAGTCTCTTATGCATGGGTACTTCACAATATAGGATCACTAATTCGATGACGCGCGCCTACCTTAAGCTATAGCCCTATAAGTATTCTGTAACAAAGCCAAGATATATAAGAAAGTTATGCATGGACCTTTTAGCAACAAATATTATGGTTGGGCCATTATATATGAAAACAAATAGAGTTCATATTTTTGTAATTATTGGAATTTACGGTAGCACTAGGAAAGTAATCAAAAATTAATACTCCGTATTAAGAATTCTTCTAGAGTACTTTTACATACAGTATATTTATTTCTTGTAATTTACCGATATTCGGTATGTTAGAATCGATTCATAATTAAAATTAGCTATGGAAAATATGACATATACTGGTATTTACGCGCGTTCTCCATTACTAAACTCTACTCAAAATGTTCCCGTCCAACGGACAAAGTAATTGGTGGCAATTATTGTTCGTCAATTAAAAAATTGTAGTCTCAAAGTAGATCCTGCTAAGCATTATCTTATCTAATCTTACGAAGGAAGAAGTGCTCGTGACTCATATAACTAAGTAAAGAGGGGGTTAATGCTACTCCCCTTTATAAAAAAAAATCAAAAATTAAAAACTATGGAGGGGCTTGCAGAGGAGACATCATGATTTGATATAGTTGGTCTACATTTTTGGTGTGCTATACATTAAAGTCACACCCGATGCCAAAATTAATGCTTCCCGCTCCTATTGATTAGCACCTTAATTACTCCCCATTCTCTAGGCCTTGGAGTGCGAATATAACCAGATGGTCATTAATATTTCATGTGGAGTTAATTCAACTTCCCCTTACCAATAACCATTTTGATCAACCAATAATAGATTGGTCTAGTTTAACTAGAGATTTAAAGCTCGATACTATAAAAATAGAGTAGTGTTAAAACCCATGAGAAAGAGTTTTGTTATCCTAATGTCTTCACTCATTTCGAATTCAAACTTCACCGGATGGTAAAAACGATAAAACAAATATCTAATCTCACATTGTTTTTTGTATATTGAAGCAACTAGTATTACAAGAGGAGGGGATGTAAGTATTTGAACCTAAAACAACCCCTAAACAAGTTGAATTTCCAATCATTTAGTGAACCTTCTAAAATTTATATATATATATATCAGCTGAAAATCTTTGTTGATTGTTGACAAGATACACTTCAATTCATCTACAATTTCGGGCTCTCGTTTGACAATCAAGCAGCCAAAAAATCTTGGGAAAGACAGTTTACTTTTAACAGTCATGTTGGCCCAATAAAGATATATAAATCTATATCTTTACTTGAGCCTTTAGGGAGTTTGAATAAATTTAGCTTACAAAGAGTTCGTCTACTTTTAAAATAAAAGTATATCGTCTTTTCTGAGAATTTGTGTCAAGCAAATTGCTAAAAGTTTCTCAAACCCTTGATGAGAATCACCGGAGAGTAATACGAAATCGATAAGAGAACATACTAATATAAATATGGTACCATTGGAGGTGATCATCAGGCCGGGCCGGGCATGCTTAGGGCAAAGCAGGCTTTTTCAGCACTTAACTCACGATTCTTATAACAAGTATAACTCTCACCTTGGGTTTCCGTTTGAGTTGATTTTTTTTAATCCATTTATTTTTTTCGAGATCTACGCAACTGTGGTAATAGAAACATGAAGTTTCATTTTAAAAAATCCAAAATATTTCTAGCGTAAATTTTTTGACTTTTTACTTAAAACAACTTCAAATAATTAAAAAATTGAAAATCTAGGCCATTCGGACCGAGTTTACGGGCTTGACCTTAGGCCCGAACTCGGCCAAAACTTCCAATCTATATGAATTCTTCATAAAGGGAGACCATAAAAGGAAAATGGAATCGGTTCTACGTATCCTATAGTATTAGTCAAGCTGTCAAACTTGGTAAGGAATAGTATTAAGTAAGATAATAATAAAGTGGTATCGAGTAATATTCAATTTGATGACACTCTCTCATTTGAGGATTTGGTTATCCATATCAATTGAAGGAGTTTTGGAAATCCCATATGGGAGCGACATACCTCACTACCATCTGGTGACATGATGACAAATTTCAAATTGATATTGTTGCACCTAGAAAAGTAATAACTCGATCACTAGATTTAGGTGTAATAATTAACCAACAAGGTAACAACTAACAAATGTTGATTATTGGTGTAAATTGTTAGTTGTATATATGACCTTTGGAACTAGGGGTATATGTTCATACACGATCTATACTATACTCCCAAGAGCATGTGATCTCATGAGAATTTCTTGAACCTTTTGTAATTTTTTTTACCTTTTCGGAAAAAGTAAAAGAAAAACACTAAAAGGTATAAGAAAATTAGGGTGGAAATACATGCTTCCAAGAGTACCTAATAATTTGTCATGTTCTTGTTACTAGTATGTACTCCGTAGCTTATAATAACACCTTAACAAGAACAGAAATGCAAATATATTCTTCATTAATTAATAATCGTAATGGATTTGCTTTTTCACCAAACTTGAAGATTCTAACACTGACATATGAATTGTAGGAGCCGCTATTGAGTGGGACATCTAAGCAACCAATCTATAAACTATCGAATGACAATGATTAGCAAAGAACATACTTTATACTCTTTAAGTAGTTTCGAAGTGGTCGAAGCCGCGTCTAAGTGGTTGAATATAAAGAATTCTTCGATTTCAGGTCAAGGTACCTACGGTCTCTGCCCCTACAGTCTCTGCCCCTGTTCTAGTGTAGGAGTATTATCTACCTAATCAATTGAATTCTTGAAAACAATTGTTCTTCGGGAAAGAAAAGTTAGAACAGTAGAAATATGCTCACTTGGCCAGGAATGTTGACGGCTATACTAATAAAATGCCGGAAGAAGGTGCCTAATCGAGATGGAAGCTCCTTTGTGCAATTCGGTGTGGGTTTTCAAGAGTTTATTTCTCATAGAACTCATAGAGTTTATCTTAAATAATAATAGAAATATCGGAGTGCATGTCATAGTCACCCAATGGAAGGGGTGGTAAAATTATTACTATCAAAGATAAACTATACCGACTCTGGTAAATAAACCGTAAAGGATCCTAACACGTGCAATCGGCATAGACTCAATTATAAATAAATTGTAGTGGAGGCCAGGACTAAAGTTACGGGAACTTAGACTTGGTATAGACCAACCATAATATTTGCATCGATATAACCAGCTCAATACCCAATTTTGAATTCGAAGAAGATAAGTTGATTTGAACCCGAAACTAAGATGGATATTGCTTCCACCAAATTTAAAACAAATTATAGTCTAAAAAAGTGATGCCTTATTGGCACAAATGGAATATAAACATGTAGCTCTCAACTTTCTTTATGATGACAAGACTCTTTAAGTATATTTATACAATGTGTGTATTATCAATAGAGATGATCGATCTTTTCTCCTAAAAGTCTATGATAGTCCCGAGACTACTTAAAAAGGGTAATGATCACAACCTAAAACAAGCATGCGCATGTGTTAGCCCCGTAATGTAGAGTCTCTTTAGGTAGTACTACGTATAGCGTATTAGCGCAACAAAAGTAACACAAATATATGTTAGCTTAGTAGGTGATTAGGAGGATGCTAACATGGGTTTCACTAAAGAGGAATTCGAATATCATGTTTAGCAATTTTATGTAATTCCTTTATTTTTTCAATTGTTTCATTAACAAGTATTACCATCATAATTATCATTAAACAAGATCCATAAAAAATATAAGTTCATACTACATACAAATTCAATCAAGGTCCATGATTTTATAAATAATAAATAATATTATTAATATCTATACTTTTAAGGCAATATCCAAAATAAATATAAGTAATCTACATATAAAAAAAGGAGTAATATACATATCAATATAAGCAATATACATAAAAAAAATCAAGTATCATCGATAATAAATTTTTAACCCTAACCCTAAGCCTAACACTCCATCCCACCCTTGCCACCACAAGCCTACAACCATCTCGTCGCTGCCACTTTGCCCACAACACTGAGAATCAACCTCAAAAGTCAAAACTCAATTAAAATAATTTGAAACTAACTTAGAAATCAAATTTGAAGAGAAAAATAAAAAAAAAATCAACCTAAGCATAATCAAAACCCCCAAATCAAACCAGCCAATTATGTAAATTTCCTTGTTTGTCTTGCAGGGAATGGTAGTTTTGGGAAGGGATTGTGAATGGGAGTTGAGAACCTCAACTTCCAATGAAATGGTACCAATGGGGGTGCTGGTATTTGGAGTTGGAAATTCATTCTCTACTAAAATTTACTAAAGTTTTCTTCATTTAAAACTTATCTACAAATTTCACACATTCACTTTTATTTAAAAAGGCTATATACGTAATTTACTATTTTATTATAAAAAACTTCTCAATCAATTTCCATATTATACCAAACAAGGTAATGGGATTTACATATTAAACTCCCAACCATCTACTCCCAACTATTCTCACCCAAATTCTCAATAGCATACCAAACGAGTTTTAAAAGTAAACGAAAATCCTCAACTTTTAAACCTCAAAATTGAAATCGACGCAAAAGGTGGAGGAAGGAGAATGGTGGGAGAGAGAGGGAGAAAAGAGGCGGGAGGGAGAGGAAGAGAGATAAGTTATTGTGTGAGGAGGTAGAGTAGTGAGTTGTTGAGATGAGAGAAAATAGTAGGTTTGCTTATTTATATCAATAAGTGTATATGATTTTTTAGTCCCTACTCATTTTTTTTCGTTACTAAATTGCCACCGTGATTATCCAAAAAGGGCAAATTATTAGGTACACCTGAGAGTACCTACTCTCATGTCTAACATTTATTTACTTTTGATTTTTTTTTCTGTGAAAAAATAGATAAAGGTACATACAAAATTACGTGAAAGTACATACTCTCAGGTGTATGCAATAAATCCCCTCCAAAAACGGCTACTATTGAAATTATGTTAAAATTTGAGTTAGGCTATGTAATACCCCTGAATTTTCGACTATTTAAACTCGATAATCCAAGGGTGCCACTCCGTGATAAATTAATAAATTAATCGCAAGGTAAA
>CAAKMY010027361.1:3708-30589 GCA_901111285.1 Corrigiola litoralis | reverse complement strand
TCAGCATGGTTGCGACCTCCATCCAGGATCCTGCGAGCTGTGCGGAGTGGAGTAGCTCGCAGCCTGTGCCAGACCGGCCTCTTCTCCGCAACAATCTCTTGCCTTCGCTGCTCCGAAGTGGCTTGGCGTGGTGCTTGAGCCCCTGAGGATTCAGGCAAGACACTAGCTCCTTGAGGTGCAAGGAGAATTTGTTGTCTTATGTCCTCCCTTATGGAGTCTCCGAACTGTCCAAAGAGCTCGAGCAGACGCCCTTCGGTCAAAGGCATGTTGCGTGTATTATCCTAGATCACTGAGAGATGAGTTGGACTAAGGTATCCTCTGAGGTGAGAGTTGACAATTGGCTCGTCTTCTACAATCGCCATTCTTCACAGAGTGCACAAGTGTTTCCCACAGACGGCGCCAAAATGTTCCGGGAAATATTATCGGATACTTGAAATAAGATGTGGTAGGACCCGCTCTATGTGAAGTCGTGGCAGTTGTAGACGAGTACGTGAAGCGAATTGGGAGCCGTAGACTGGAGCTGCAGAAAGGGGCCTACGTACTGGAGCTGGAGGCCTGCGGCCTGGAGGTCTGCGGCCTGGAGTGGGAGGTCTACGGACTGTACCTGCGACCACAGCAGAAAACACTAGCGCCGGGGGGAGGTTGGGGGTTAACTCCCCCCTCCGATGCTTAAGTCAGCATATAGCTATGTGACGAGAGTTGTTGTATTGTCAAATCAATTCAATTAATAGTAAAGTTGCAATGATTGATTCACTTACCTCATCACTGATTTTGAGGAGGGTATTTATAGTAGGCTTAGTATAGGGTTTCTGAGGATGAGTCATCGCTTTCCCACAAAACATCCTTTGTTGGGCTAATTTTGTGGGTTTGTGTGATCATTTGGGCCCAAGCAATGATTATTCCTTCTAGGGGAATGTTTTGCCTTTGTCACAACGGGTGGGACCCATCGGAATGATGATGCGGCGGCTACCTTTGCTTGTGCTCGATATTGACTAAAGTTAAGATAGTCAATGTAGTCAGGTCAAAGATATTTTGAGCATAACAGTTGCCATCGTTTACGTTGCATTAGACCTAGTGCAGCAACATTCAGACTCTAATGCAACAACCCTTGACTCCATGTAGTGATCGCTGCATTACGTCAAAAATATGTTCCATTAGTTTGGCAAACTCAACGACTACTCTGATGTAACACCACCGCCAAGTGCAACAATATATTTATCAAAGGCAACAATGTAATACCCAAGGTTAGCTAATTTTTTTTTTTTTTTGGTTAATAAGGTGTTTAGCATTTTTAACCTTGGATTAGGTTATGGTGACGTGGCATTTTTCATTGTTATGTCACGACTGAGTTTAATTGGCAATTGCGATTGTGAGTAATAATGTTACATTGTTAGTGTTAAAATCTAGATTGAGCTAGAGAATGAATTACTCAATGGATTGAGTTGGTTTAAATTCCTAAAATCATTATTCCTTAGCTGGAGTACATGGTAAAAATTTTGGAGAGTTTAGAGATCGTTTGCTATGCTTTCTAAATTTTCTATTTTTGTATACGATTTCGTGTACAGTCGAATTTAGCTAGTTTAGCTAGAATTTCGAGATTTAATTACCTTGATCGAGTTCCATATGAGGTGTTATGGAATGATTATGGATGAGAGATTCAATTCATGAGGTGTTGAATTAAGATTTGGATTAATCGAGTTTGGATTAATTCGATTTTATGTGAGTTATGCGCATAAGGTGTAACATTTGTGCATCTAGGTGATTAACTTAGCTTGGTCTAATTAAGGGGACTTGAAAGGCTAAGGAAATCTGAAAATAGATGGCATGTTACAATTAAGAGAGCTTGAGTGTTGAGTTTACCAAGCAAGCCATGCATTGGTGAGTTTGAATGTGTATAAGAAGTGATGATTACACTCTTAAATGGAGGGGACTTGTTAAGGGAGTTGGTAGTAGCTTGTAAGGGACTAATATCTCAGATTTTCAGAGCTAAAAATAAGCCCCAACCCTTCCCATTCCCACGCATAACAAACACAACAACACACTTCATATAACACTTGTAACATTTGTTCTATTCTTTCTTCTTCTCTACACAACTTCTTCCTATTCTTACACCCTAAGACTTCTACTCTCTCTAATCATTTCCTACTGAAAATAATGGCATTGACTTAGAACATTCATCCTAAGTTATGCAAGAGAGTAAGGGAGTGAAAGAGAGCAAAGAAATCCAAAGCTAAGCGCATAGAGGCACGATTTTTGAGGGTCATTGCCGAGCAGTTTTTGTGCAACTTTGGAGCTGAATTTCGAGGATACTAAGGGACATTCTCGTGAGGATTAGAGGCCAAGGTTAAATGTTGATTTCGTGCATAAGAAGTGGAGCTTATGTTGAGTTGGTTGCGCAAGTTTAAAGTGCAAGAATCGAGCTTTATGATCAAGGGAAGTGAAAGAGTGTTTAGCTTAAGTGTTAAACCGAAATGTTGGTACCAAGAGGTAAGTACCCCATCCTCCTATCTTCGAACCACACTATTATGTATATAAAGTATGCATGCAAAGGATGTTTTATGATGATCAAGCACTTGTA
The DNA here is from genome assembly GCA_901111285.1 of Corrigiola litoralis. Classification (NCBI taxonomy): domain Eukaryota; kingdom Viridiplantae; phylum Streptophyta; class Magnoliopsida; order Caryophyllales; family Caryophyllaceae; genus Corrigiola; species Corrigiola litoralis. Next base: position 28,011 of record CAAKMY010027361.1, on the reverse strand, counting down.
TTGAAAATGCATGAATACGAACTCAAAATTGAGATGATCATGTGATATTAGCTCGACATTGTGATGTTTTCAAAGAGTTTTGTACTCGGTTTTGTGAGCTATGATTTTGGTGGCATGATCATTGCTTTAAACATGGTTTGAAGTTTGATTTTGGATGAAATGCTACTGATTTTGTAGTGATTGAAGTGGTTTGCCACATGCATGTGTTGTAGTGGTGATTTTGAGATCATATTGATCATGTATGCGCTTATGAGTGTGTTAAGCAGGAATGTGGATTGTGTTGTGTTTGATTTTGTGGCTTGATGTGTGTTAAATAGACAGTGGTGATTAGCATATAACATGGCATGATCAAGTGTGTCGAATTTGTTATGAATTTGCTAAGCTAAGTCCAATAAAAGAGCCTAATTTCGACAAAAACCCTAGTGGTGCACTAGTGGAGTTTTTATGAAATTACAAAGGTAATATTGGCATATTAATGTCGAATTAATTTGAGTAGTAACTCATGAATTTGTGGATGGAACCCTCTGTTTTGAATTAGTCCTTAACTGGATGGATTAAGAGAAATTTGTTAATACAAAAATTGTATTGAAAATGAGTTATAAGTGAGGTTTTGCCATGATTTTGGTGATATTGTCTTTGAACGAATATATTCATGATTCTCAAACTAAATGATGATGTTATCACTGTAATTTCAAGCCTAAGGATGCTTAAAAGTATTTAGTTTTGAGTATCTGTCGAATGACATGAGCTTAAACTAGGCTAATGAGCCAAAAAGTGTTTAAGTGTTGTTTTGATCAATTTGAGTGATCGATTTTCTGTAAGCATTTCGTGGACCTATAAAAATCCAAAGTTATGAAATTTAATATGGATATTCTTGGTACTGAAATGGACTTACATACCAAAATTCAGCTCAATTGGAATTATATTGAATTCTGTAACATTCGTGCAACACAGCAGGTCAATAGCATGTTTTAAACTAAAAACGACTAAGTGTTGATTGAATTGTGATTCATGTTTGAGCTTGAATTGATTGATTGAACGCATGAGATGCTTTTGTTAATGGATTACACTAAGATGAGATTATTAATTGCGTTTGAGTTGACTTAGTGAGAAGTCAAAGGTTGAGTCTAAGGATAGACTAAAGTTGACTTAGGATAAGTCAAGGGGTAAATTGGTCAATTGTGCGCAATTGAGGTCAAACCCTATATTAGGGTTGAGATTTGATAATTATGGATAATTGTGATTATGACTTGTCAAACCAGTGGTATCGACTTACCAGGGAATTCTAAAAAGTGTCGGTCGAATTTACGGAGATTCGAACCAATGTCCAACATTGAGTAGTGTGTAGTGGGAATACAACTACTAGCGCAATGGTCTGGCATATCCATAAACTTTCGAGGTAAAATAAGGGTTAATACAAATCCCTACGGTTATATAACTTTGAGTAGTTCCTTAACCATGATTGTTTTTCTTACGATCCGGAGGTCTGTAAGTAAAGTGGCTTAATTATGATCAATTTAATTAAGTGAAAATGTTCCGTTCCTTGTTAGATTAGAAGAGTCTAGAGTCATGTGAATCATAATCCTATACAATATCCATAGAGAATAACTTGGAGTTATTGAGAGTTAGTGTTTGGCTAAAGTTAAAATGAACTATCTAGAAATCCTTAGTGAAGGCATCACATTAAGGTAATTCGATAAATAATGTTATCGAGTGCTATTAATTATAAATTAATAGTGAGCTATGTCGTTGACATAGGAGACTTGCATGCGTGCAAGGGGGTAGGTCTTGCTAGACTTAGAATAAAAAATGATTAGTTTTACTTAATAGTTTTCCTAGGAAAGGAAAACCAGATTGATTGAAATGTTACCATGGAATGGTAATGATAAAGAGTTGTATGATTGATTGAATCATGTGCATACAAAACTAATATATTTTATATTATTTTGTGTGGAGTGAAGGTCTTATTGAGTTTTTTAAACTCATTTTTGTTATTATTGTTTTTCTATCTTACCCCGACCCCGTAGGAGGCTTGGAGGGCCCGGGTGAAAGTGATTGCTGATCTCACTGTGATTTCCCTCGAGTGGGACTGGGTACTTAGTACCATGGATTGAAAGGGTAGTAGCTAGGGGGAAAATGATCTAAATTGAAAAGGATCGAGTCTTTTGGTGTATTATATTGCTCGAATCCCTATTTAGGAGTTGTTGGTTTTTGCTTCTCATCCCCTTAGCATATACTCCCGTATTTCATAAAATTTGTATTTTATTGCTTATCGAGTTGGGTTGTAGCTCGTGAACTCTGATGATGGTCTGTATTTGGACTTGGACTTTTATTATGGTTTGTAATAAATTTGGACTTCTAAAACTTTGTGTATTTTTGCAAGTCTTTAAATTATCCAAGTCCTTATTTATAAAAATGTCAATCATGCAACACAAAAAGAGCTACTTAGTAACCTTGCTATTATTACAAAAGATTTGTAAGAGGCTGGAGCTGGAATTGATTTTATAAATGCCTTGCTTCTATTAGATTATTCTAATGAGGTGGTTTTACTGTAATTTGATAGTCGCGACGGTAATACAATCGGATTGGAAAGGCCGGATTTGAAAAGTATACATGTAATAAATCCTAATTTGGTAGTTATTAGGGAGGCCTAATCCGGGAGTGTTACAAACGGTCTTTAATATAAAATAAAAAAATAATATTAATAATAATTGTAATATATTACTATTACTATTACTACTTTTAATTACTACTAAACATCTAATGAAAACAAAGATATTTAGAAGAGAATATCATTAAATAAAATAATTTTATTAAATTTTCTACAAGGCACGGAGAACCCAGTTTCATATTTGGTTACATGATACAAGAGCAAATTCAAGTGAAGTTTCATAATTGAACACTAGATACAAACTAACTAACAACAAGATATCAATGGAGCGTCATCTAGTCGACCGTTAGCCTTTTGCTTTGTGCGTAAATGTCTCTTCCTCTTCATCTTTGTTACGTACTCACCTGCAAAAAAAAGTATTATATAACATGAGTCAATATAATTTTTACAAATAAAGCAAATGCTCAGAAAAATTATAAGAGATACATAATAAACAAAGTACCTAGAGAAAATTTGTAACCTTAAAAAATGACAGATGAGTACCAGAACAAGATGAAAGATTCAAACACAAGCAACATAAGAGAAATGTTAATATACATCAAAAATTTATGGTGAGAATCTTCATATGTCAAACCAAATAGAATACCACAATCATGTATGCAAACCAAATATTACGCATTACGATAATGGCAAAAATTCACTTGTTAGATAAGAACAAGTTGCATTCATTGCTAAATTCGTGCATGTCTGTAATATTTTTCAGCTCGATATTGTAGCAGAGTTTCTAAAGTATCAGGATCTATAACAAGAACCTCGAAAAGTAACATTTACATGACAAATATATTGATGTCAACTTTGAATTTGTCACAAATCAAATGTCAAGATCCTCATATTATAGTTCTACGATTCTATCCTAATCTACAGACAAAAAATCAAGACTAGGCACATCTAAATATTAGGTAAACAAGCCACAACCATACTAATATGGAGAACAAATAAGGGAAAGGGTTTGTATAACTCCCCCAAATAAATGGGCGAACAAGCCATCCACTTAAGCCTCCAAGATAGACAAATGAACAGTATATATTGTGCCTCAAAATTATTAAAATATTGTACAAAGCGTGTTAGAAAATATTTAAGAAGCACGTCTATCTGAGCAAATCGTTGCTTGAAGTAATCATACAGCATATGCAGCTTCTGAGACATTACTTCTTGAGGAATATCATCTCCCATGCAAAAGAAAAGCTCTTTTTCTTGAGAAGTCATACTTTAAATCACCAGATTGACATTCTCACTTGAGTAGTCAAAAACTCTGTCAACATTAAGGATCACAAAAGAATGAATGTCATACTAAGTTGGCCCTAGAAAACTCAACAGATAATAGCAATACCAAAACCTAACACACTTCCACTAAACAAATTTAAACACAAGGCCATCTAATAATGAAAACAAGTTTTTAACCTCATATTAAACTATTTTTTTTCAAGATGTATGTTTCTTATATATTTTTCTAAGAAAATAGATTATTTTATTCATTTATGACTAAAATGTATATCAAAATTCATACTTAAATTGAATAATAATAATGCTTTATACTTTCAACAACCGGTTTCAGGAACAACAAATATCAAACAAATAATAAAAAAATATCAACATTCTATTGATACATGGACATAAAATTCAGTAATTTGAAGACTAACGAACATAAATTTCAAATTAACCATCACACTATGAAAGTGAAAAAACCATCAAAATAAATAAATAACGATTATACATATAATTTTCCCCATTTTTTTCATCAAGCATGCACCAATATAGAAATACAAAACTTTTTGTAACTCATTGAAAATGAATTATCGAACATTCCAAATTTATGGAATGATTTTTTGTTAGATTAGTGATAATTAATCATTAGCACTCACATTATCCTAATTCATGAGACTGCTTTTAATTTATTTTTCTAGTTGAATACCAATTTTTATTTTTTTTTTATATTTTTTTGTATTTACATATTTTATAAAGAACTGATAGCTACCTTTCACTATATTAAAAAGGGGTCATTACTAATTTTATAAAGTATTTTTATCAATGTACATTAAAATAAGGTTTTTTTTTTAAAAAAAGTATATGGACAATTAAAATCAAAACACATCTTATCTTCTATCAATTTAGAATTAATATATGTGCACTCTTATCGGGGAATAGTAAAATAACAATAAAAAATGAAATTAGAGAGCAAAAAAATTGATAATTCTTGTAAAAATCGAAAAAAGAAAGGAAAGAAGTGAGTATTATTACATGATTTCAATAAAACATTTACGTTGATGTTTGCTTATGGGAACAAATATTAAATAAAAATACAAAAATCATGAACATAATATATATTAATCAAAAGCATTATTATTCCACATAGTTGATAATTAGTATGACTGAACTGAATTGAACTTAAAAAATGAATGAAGTGAACACAAAGAAGCATGAATGAAGTGAGATAAAAAAAAGTACCTTGTAGGCTACCACTGTGTCATTTTAAATAATTTGTAGTATGAGAGTTGGAAAAGAAGACAACACTGTTTCTTTACTAATGATGAAAGTGAGTTGACTTTAACAATCAACTCCTGATTAGACGGAAATTAATACTAACTAGTCTAACCAAAATTAATATATCGCAATTAAAGTTGACTAGACAAGTAGCATGATCGTTCATATTAATCCCTAGCAAATTATTTCATATAGATGACATAATTTAACTATTGCAAACTATATTCAAATCCAAATTATCACTATGTCCCAAGGTCAAATCCGAACTTGTCACTACCAAGATTACACTAATTGAACTAGGACCACTCGTGTAAATAGATAAAAGACTATAATTTTAAAATTAAACCGAATATACTTTGAATATCAATCGACAAAGTAATTCACCAAAGCGAACAACATCCAAAACCCAAATATGATGATAATAATTCGATTTAATCCAAAAAACAAGTTCATAATTCGTAGTGACTGTAACAAAACAAACTAAAGGGAATAAAATGGAGAGGGAAGTTATATATTAAGTCTGGAAGACCAATACGTTGGTGTCGAAAATCAATCGTTCTCCGAGTATGGCTTTCCCTCCTTGGTAGCTAGTGTAGATAGCTGCACTCCAAGGCTTTTACAAGACCCCAATTTGTGACCCTCGGTTGTATGGAACCACTCTCAAACTCCCTTATTTTTTCCCCAAAAGAGTATATAGTAGCTTGCAACCTGTTTCACCCCAATCAACTAACCTTTCATACATGTAAGATAAGCGGGACTTCAACTGATTTTGAGATAAAAGATAGACTTTTATCAATTTTTTTGTGGCATATTTTTGTTGGTTGAATATTCGGATTATTGGAAAAAGATAGGATATAATATGGGGGTAGATTTGGATGAGAAGGAAAGAATAGGGAGAAATTAGGGTTATTGGACAAATATCGTTGGGGGATGAGAGACGAACAAAACTGGTCCAATTGAAGGGAGCTGCTGCATTTTCAAATATTAATCTACGATCTGGATACTATCAGATGCGAGTATCAGAAGAGGACATATCTAAGACTGCATTTTCTACTCGTTATGGACATTATGAATTCACGGTGATGTTATTCTGTCTAACAAACGCTCCAACGGTATTTATGGACCTTATGAACCGATCCTTCATACCCTAATTGGATATAGTCGTAGTGGTTTTTATCGACGATATCCTCATCTACTAGAAGGACGAGAATAACATGAGGAGCATATGAGGATCTTACTTGGAGTTTTGAGGACAAGCAAGTTGTATGCCAAATTCTCGAAGCGTGAATTTTGGTTGAGGGAATTTGCCTTTTTAGGCCATATCATTTCGACGGATGGAGTGATTGTAGATCCTATAGCTTTATTTTTGTAGTCAAGCAGCCGTTTTTGAGCGACGCATAGCGTAAGCGCCCTGTGTTTTGCCAATATTGAAGGAACCCAACACTTTTTTGCATGATGCGCCTCTAGCTAAGTGCCACAATAGCCTTGTTTTCTGCACAAGCAACGCTTTTGAGCGACGCATAACATAAGTGCCTTATATTTTGTCCATATTGAAGGAATCAAACACTTTTTTTCCAATGCGCCTCTAGATAAGCGCCGCAAAAGCCCTTTTTCTAGTAGTAGGGGTTGTTATGGCAGTTGTGGGTCTATGAGCTGATGTGTTAGGGTTCCTAGGTTTAGGGTTTCTAGGGTTATAGTGGAGCCGTGGAGGATAGGAATTGGGGTCTTTTTAGGGTTAGGGTAGTGATAGGATGAAGGTGTTTAGGATTAGTGTAGCCATAATTTCTATGGGCATTCAAGTTATTTTTAATGAATATTAGTTATAATTTCTATGGACATTACTCATATTTTCTATGGATATTGAAATTATATTTAATGGACATTAGTTATAACTTTTAGGGACATTGCTTAAATATTTAATGGACATTAATCATATTTTGCAATAATAATAATAAATAATTATAAGATGATATATTGAATACTGTTTTAAAAGGGAAAATTCCAACACATAAGATAATAAGAAACAAAATAAATATAAAAGTGGGATTGAGAAACCAAGTAACGGATAAAACATGCTACCAACCAGTATCGAACCCATGACGTGCAAGTCATTGAGCATTTTGGTAGTAATTGAACAACCAGTTCAGCTACCTGCACAACATGTTTTTCTAACGCGCTAATTACCATAATAATGTTTCAGTCTTTAAAAATTTAACAACAATACTCGTGCGCGCGCGTCACGTGCATTTTAGTGTATGATGTATGGTGCAGAATTGGCCGATTGGCCAAAATAGTAAAAAAAATGACTGGTCAACGATAATTTGGTAAATAAACGGTTGCAGGCGATATAATGGTAAATATAAAAAGATCAGGTGACAAGTAAACCAAAAAACATGTTAAACTTGCTGTTAATTACTCACCTTATAACTAACCAACTTGTTTAGTAGATTACCCTTACTAACATACATTTATTTTCCCGCCTACCTTCCCCCCTCCTTTCCCCTTAACATAACGAACTTCCCCCTGTTCCTTTCTTATTAACTAAAAATTTCCCCCTTTCCTTTCTTGTTAACTAATTTCCCCCCTCCCATTTCTTCCTAAATAAATTACACCCTCCCCTCCCCTCCCCTCCCCAATCAATCTTATCTCTTTCTCTGCTCCTTTTTTGTAGATATGCCCCATAGACCGTTCCCATATATTCCATTGTGACTCATCAGGTATAATTTTTTAATTTATTTTTAAATTCAACAGGCCTTATCGGCATTATCAAATTGAACTATTGTGTGCATTTAATTAAATTTTTTATTTTGTTTGGTGTGATCTTATGATTATGTTACACTTAATATTGACCAAATTTCAACCAAATTCGTGTGCAATAATGATTGAATTATGTTAGTTAGGGTTTGTCAATTTGGGTGTAATGGATAGCAAAAGTAGCAGCAACAGAGCTAGTAGTGGAGATGTTAGGACGAACAAACTTCGCTGTATTACGAAGTGGAATGATGCTGGGAAGAAGTTGAGGTCTACCCATTGTGAATGTCGACTTGAGTCTACTCATCTCACTGCTCTAACTAACCACAACCCAGGAAGAAGATTTCTGAAATGTCCAACAAAGAAGAAGGCAAGGCTATTTGTAGTTACAATTTTTGTTAATCAAAATTGTGATCAATATGTGAATTCATTTGATTGATTTGAAAAATAAATTGCAGCCATGTAGATATTTTGATTGGATTGACCCCGAGGTTTGTATGTTTGGCAAAGAGTTGATTCCTCTCATGAAGGATGATTTGCTTGAACTCACTGCAACTGTTGAGGAAAAACAGAGCCAGATTATGAAGCAAGAAAGGCAAATAAAGACATTAGAAGCTGAAATTGTGAAGCTCAGAGAAGAACTAGAATTGGAGAAAAAGAAAGCTGGTTGTAGAAGGCCTGAAGTTGTTGCTTTGCCTGAAATTGTTGGTGTTCCTGAAGTTGCTACTCCGAAGACAAAAGTTGATGCTACTGCAAGGCATGAAATCATTAGGACTGTTGTGATTGTTGTTGTTGTAATCCTGCTCTTGAAATGCTTAGGCATGCATTGAGCTAGTTGTTGTCTAGTTAGTAGTTAGTGTGCTGAAATGTGGTCCTTGACTTGGCTGGTAAAGCATGTAGCTGACTCATTTTGAGCGACCATATAAAGGGTCATACTTTATGTAATATGTACCTTAATGGATGTAATGAACATGCATTATTATTAATGAAATTTTTATTTGAACAATTGGATTGAGCAAGACAGTGAGTAGTAGCCACAAAGTCAGCAAGCATTGCATTAATTAAACAACTTTAAAGCTTTCAAAGTCTACAAAAGCTTTCAAAATGTGCAGAAGCTTTCGAAATGTGCAAAAGCATTCCTTAGACAACAACTTGCAAAACAAATAAGGGCATTGTGAAAGTACTGAAATAGCCCTAAACTTTAACACTACATATTGCTAGCAGGGGTTTGCTGGGAAATGACCCTACTGGGGCCATTCATAGAATCTCTGATAATGGTCTCACCATTATTTCCAATTAATAAGCCAAATCCAACAGGTTAAGATAAGCTTCTGTAGGATCTGCCTCCCCTTGATCTTGAACCTCTTCCTCTAGATGCAGCAACTTTAAGCCATGGTAGTCCTCTTCTAGCACCAGATGCTTCTGGTTGTGAGGTCCCTGGAGTCTTGTGCTTTCTAGTCCCCCTCACAATGTCAGCAGGTGTTGGAGCATGAAAAGCTACAAGGTCTTCCAAAGGTCTGCCAACCATATTCCTTCCACCTTTCCTTCTCCCCCTTGTCCATGTCCCTGATGTAGCTTGCCTTTGGGTGGATTCCTTGACACAAACATAAACCTCAATTAGATGTCAGTAATACAACATATTTGAAATCAAGTGTTAGTAGTGAAAACAGTGGTACCCTAGGTGTTTGCACAGGTAATGAACATTTCCTCTTGTCATACCCTTGTTCACCACAATTGCTGCACTTTGTTGGTAAGCCTTTCCTAGAATATTTGTTCTTACTCTTTGGCACTTCTGTAGGATCCCTTCTCCTAGCCTTCTTTCTTCTACCAGGTTTGGCCTTCAACATGTCAGGAGGCAAAACATCTCCTTCTCCAGCATGACTCCAATATGGTTCTCCAGGTACAGGCTTCAGTAACTCAGTGTAGCATTGTTTGTAAGTATCAGCCTTGTACCATTTAGCTAGGTAGTCCTCAGGTTGTAATCTCATGTAAAGAATAGCTGACATGGCATGTGCACAGGGGATTCCAGTGAGATCCCACCCCCTGCAAGAGCAAGTTCTTTCTGCAATATCAACAACATGACCAATACCAGCATGATGAACCTCAAATCCAGTCTGAGAATCCTCCCCATTCCACTTACATTCACATTTGTGTTGTGCATCATATGCTTCTTGTAGTTTTAAGCTAATTCTAGGAGCTACTTCAGCCACAAATTTAGTCACTTCAGCCTTTTTCTTTCTCATTCTATCCGACCACTAAGGCCAGCCTAATATCATCTAACATGGTGACAATGGGCTTATACCTAGCTAACAGTATGAAACTGTTAAAAGTCTCAGCCATGTTATTGTCTACCACATCACAAGAACTGTGAGTTTTAAACTAAGACCTACAGAAAGTTTTTGTATCTCTTTTGACAAAGTCATCATAAGCTTGCTTAGACAGATCTTTCAACCTTTTCATCTCAGCTTCATACTCTCCAGTGCGACTTGCTTTTACATATTTCCAAAATTGTTTCTCTAACACTTTTCCATTGTGTTTCTTGCTCCAGTTACTATAGATGTGTCTGGCACACTTTTTATGTTCAGCATCTGGCCATAAATATCCAATAACATTAAGAAGTCCCTGCACAACAACTTAATAAATTAGTCATCTAGTAATAGCATTTGAGCAACTTAGATAATAACTTACAAAGTACAACAGTTGCAATGAATAACAATACCTTCTGCTGATCTGACACTGCAGTCCACCCTTCCCCTTGTTCCATATTCAAATCCTCAGTTAACAGCTTGCAAAACCAATCCCAAGACCTCTGGTTATCTCTCTCAACAACAACCCAAGCAACAGGAAACATATGGTTGTTTCCATCTCTTCCTACAACACATAAAAGCTGCCCTCCACAAGCATGCTTCAAAAAGCAACCATCTAATCCTATGATAGGTCTACAAGTTTTTAAAAAACTATTCTTTAGAGCAGCAAAACACACATAAAACCTCTGAAATTTTCTTGCTTGTTGCCCAGGTTCAGCCTCAATTGTCTTCAACACAACAGTTGAACCAGGATTAGATGTCACCAAGGCCATCAGGTATGGTTTTAGAAGTCCATATGCTTTTGCATCAAAATTTTAACATCATTCAGAGCTTTTTCCTTTGCTCTTTGACACTTTCTAAGATGTACAACAATCTCATATTTCTCTTTCATGTCAGCTTTCATATCTGCAGGACTCATCAATGGATTTCTAAGTATCTTATCAAGATACTCATGTGCCAGCCAATTCTCAGTTATTAGCCTATTGGCAAAAGTCTTGTTACAAGTGTGTACAGGCTGCATGGATTTAATTTGCCAAGCACTTGTATCTCCAATGTCTGGACCTGCTGTCATTTGCCATCTACATAAAGAGCATCCCACATGTTTATGCCTCTTATCATTCTTCACATAGATCAGGTCCTTCTTTTGCTGCATGGAATAAGCTAAAATAGCATCCTTTAACACCTTATGAGAAGTAAACCTCAACCCAACTGTGAATTGTACAGATTTCATATGAGTCCTCTCATTGAATATTGGATAAGTTACATTCTTCCTCCTTTTGAATTGTGGCAGCTCATCATCTGGCTCTCTATCAGACTCAAGACATCCCTCATCACTTGATGATCTCTGATCAGATTCATAGCCACCTTCATAGGTGGTCCAATATTGTGGCCACCTTGGCAAATCGGCCTCTGCAGATGATATGTGTTGTTCAGACCTTGGCTCCACTGGCGAATTCTCCATAGGAAATGGCACCACCAATTCAGGAAATGGCATCCCATTTTTAGTGAAACTAACTTCAGGTGACATAGGCCAGTTGGTGTTCAAGCTTCTTGTTCTAATATTCCTATTAAATGCCCTCATCTCAAACATCTCCTCATCATCATATTGCAGCTCCTCCCTCAATACATCATTCCAATCAATAGAGTCATCAGAATGATAAGGAACTCCATCAACATTATCAGCTTGTCCATCTGCATCAGCTGCATTATCATTGAAATTCCCATCCCCTTCATTAGGTTGTCTATATGCATCAGCTTCGTCATGATCAGAATTACCATCCCCTTCATCACCAACTACACTTGCACCAACCACAAATTTGTTTCTTCTAGGGACCAATTTACCTGTGCCTTTGTCTTGAGAGAATGACAAACTAACAGGGCTTGAGGGATCTGGAAACATATGTTGTCGGTTCAAAGTTGGATTTTCATGGTTTTGGGGTGAAGAATTTGAGCCTATGGGTTTTGGAATGATAGAATTTTGTTGGTTTTGGGCTATCAGGTTCTCTTGGGTTGGTTGTGAAATGTCAGGGGGGCCATTATCATTGTCCTCCAGGTCAACAATAACAACAACATCTGGTTTCTCAACCCCATTGATGAAATAAACATCAATCTGCTCAGTCTCAAATGCATATATTTGCATTTGTCGAAAATGTACTTCATTATGTAGTGGCCTAGAAGGCTAGAACCCTCTACATCCATAGGTGCCTTATAGAACAAGGGATCGGTTCTATCATAACCCAATAACTCCAACTCCAACAACAACCTTCCATACGTAAAACTTGTCTTAGGAATTCTCACCATGTTTGTTCTTCCCCTCTCCCTCTCATCACCAAAGGGAACATATCCCCCCTGGGAAAACCTCACCCAAATTTCAGTAATTTCTTCAAATCCTTGAAATTCTTGCATAAGCAAGCGCAGTCTATCACTAATTTTTACCCTCTTAACATTCTCATAATAGTCCTCATCGGAATCAGAACTCGAACTCATCTGCAATTTGGTACATACTAATGATGAATACCACAATACTAACTACTAAGCTCAATAACATATAATTATCACATCAGTTCACACAAAAAAGTCAGCCTATTATACAACTTAAACTATAAAATCGTACCTTACAAATGATGTACCAAGATCCACGTTTTTGGCCTTTATTATCTTCACTTCCTTACAGTAGGCATTATTTGTTGTTGTCTTTAATTTTAGGTCAGATGGTGGATGGAAGAGAGATATTGGGGGAGAGGGTAGTTATGAGGGCTATTATGAACAGAGTACAAAGAAGATACTAATATGAGACTTTGAGTTAGTTTGTTGTTTACGTTAATGTGTTTCGTAATCTGTTAGTTAGTTAAAGAGTGAGTTCCCGCGTGAAATTAACAACAGGTTTAACAAGGTTTTGGGTTTACTTGTCGCCTGATCTTTTTTTATTCACCATTATGTCGCCTGATAAAGTTTATTTACCAAATTATCGTTGACCAGTCACTTTTTTTACCATTTTGGCAAATCGGCCGTGCAGAATTGCAATTAAAATAAGTTTAGAAAAAATAAGTTATTTTTATTGTTATAAAGTTAAGAAAAATTAACAGTCTAACACACAAGCGTAACTTGTCAGCCACTAACACCTGCCGACCTGCGCTCATACCAATATTGGCATGATCCGCAAGATATCAAGATATTTTAAGGAACAGAGCAAGTGCAAGATCCAAACTACACGTGTACTCCCAAATCCATCACTTTCCCAATACTTTTGGACACACTTTTGAGTTCTTTAGATTCTTTTAAGACCAGCAAAAAGCAGCACCTTTTCACTCATCTTCTAATATCTTGCCTTCCAGAGCATTACCAAATGAATTGTCTTAATTTTCCCAGGTAAAGTACACAAACCGTTATTTAACAAACTTCTTACAAACCTTGCTTAGTCTGTTAATCTTGATCTTACTTGATTTTGCTTTGTTGGGTATTAACCAGGTTCTCTGCTTTACCTGTTGAGCACTTCAAACACCAAGAAGTGAAGTCTTCTAGCTTTGTTTATATGATGGTACACTTCCTCTTTCATTACAACTCATATTTACTGGAATTTGGTTCTATAGATGCTTCAACTACATTTACAGTAAGTTACTATTAGCATTGGTAAATGATAATCTCTTTGTTTCGTGTGGGTCTGCAGCCTGTAATGAATAAGATTGTTTCAAATCATCGCCAGAGTGTAATTGTTAAGGTAATTTTCAGTACTTGCGTTTTGACTTTTATTGTGCTTCTATTTAAATCAATGCTGGATCATGGGAATAGAAGCTTGACACTTGTATCTTGAGTAGTTGATAAGTCTGAAGTCTGAACCTTTGGACGTGTCTGTTACCGCATTGGATACTTGTAGCCCAGTCTATGTTGTTTAAATAAGGCGCGGTTCCTTTCAACTTAATTTCACTTCGTTTAAATTCAGTTTCATTAATTCCATTAAGTTACGTTGTTTAATTTCAGTTTGTTAAGCTATAGTAAATCATTTTCTTACCAGGTTCACTATATGATTCAAAGCAGAGGGGTTGCTTTTTATAATTTTGATGGAAACTGCCCCCGTTTATATATTTTTTTTTTTTGATAGATAATAAGTTATTAGGTTGAACCACGAATGTAGTTCCAACCTACAGAATCCTTCCTAAGAAGGCGATACCTTTATATTGATTTCTGACCCTTCTTTATAATTAGACCATCTTACATAAAAAAAATTGTGTTTTATGGGTTTCAGTGTTCGAAACAAAATCTATAGAGAATTTTATGTTATTATTATGTTCATACTCTAACAAGGCAGTCTAGTTAATCTTGATCGGCTTCTTGAATAGTAAATGGTGTTACAATAGAGGGGTGAGTGGTATCAGCGGTACATATTCCTGAAGTTGATTATCGTGTCACATATTTCAGAACACTCTTTAATTCGCTATATGAATTCGCAAACAGAATTCATTATGCAATTTGCTAAGTGAATTCTAAATAAAAAAATTCACTCCTAATACGCGGAATTCGGCCTTTTTTTCTTCTTAAGATCACTAGCTTTAATTCTTAAAAAGATGAAAGTTGTGAAACAACATCATAAAAGCCAGATAAATTAAACGAAAATTTGCATTTGCGAATCAAGCGTTAGAATTTGATTTCGAATGCCGGTTGCACTCCCAACGATTTAATTTCGGAATTTGCAAGGGAGGGCGGCGTATTATGTGACACTAATTGATTGATAGTGACATTCTGGTTCTGTGCAGGCAATTTCTGACTCTCAATCGGGTGGTCAGTTGATTGAAACCGTAGAGGAGGAAAAATCAGATGAATACAGCTCCACCATGACAGAAGCAATGGGTGCTTGTAAGTCGATCTCTTGCATTTTGAAGTTAAATGGCTGTGAACAAGCTCATACTTTCGACATCTGTTTTAGTGTTGTTTTTAATGTGCTTTGTCGGATTTCTGGTTGTTAATTGTGAAAGGGACTGCGACATTTCCTATACTAATGTTTTATTTTCCTTCTGTATACATCTGAAGTATCTTCTGTGGCATATGAGTTTCTTGTTATCTAACTCTCAAGTCCATAGCATTGACTTATAGGCACGAATTGGGGATGAATTACAGTTTTATTCGTCCAGATTTGATTGTTGGTTCATGCCTACAGGTAAGCTTTATTCAGCTTGTGCTTTCACTCTGCCTCAGAAAAATGGCCTACTTTGATGCACCGTGTCTAATGCAGAGTCCTGCAGACGTTGACAAGCTACGAAGTATTGGAGTTAGAACAATCTTTTGTCTCCAGCAAGATCCTGATCTTCAGTATCCTTAAGAAAATTCTTGTTGAGGCTCAATTTTGCCAAAAGAAAATATATTGCAGTTTTTGATATTTAATGTACGTCTGAAGTCACTTTGAAGAATCCGGTTGTTTCTTTTACATATCCTAGATATTTTGATGTTGATATTAATGCTATTCAGAAATACGCAAAGACATGCATTGATGTTGAGCACATCCGAGCTCAAATAAGGTAACTGATTAGGATTGATTGTCTTCTGCTAAGTCACTTGAGTTTTTAACGCTGGTTGTTTTATATATTAGACACAGGAAGCTATAATCGGTCATTATCTTTTGTGATGAGTTCCCTCGTAACACTTCAACTCATGACCCTTTGTGGAGCTTATAGTGGTTTTTAATTCAACTGTTTTGTTCAATGACAGACTTGATGGTTTCTTGTTTTTGGGGTCTGATGCTAAAATGAATTAGAATTAGTGTTTGAAAAGCCTTGTACTTCATGTCTTTCATTTATTTTGAAGAGGTACTTCATTGTTGGAATAAAAAAAAAAGGATTTAAGAGTAATACCTTATGATTCCTTTCTCTTTAGCTTTATGTTCTCTTCATGGACCTCGGCCTCTAAAGGAAGTATTGCGAGTTCTTGTATTGTTGTAAATTGTGACTAGATGGATGAAATTGATCTTGCTTGTACTCTAGTTTGATACATGATATGGGGTCAATCGTTCAATATGCTGATGTAATAATCCTGCATAAATAAGCAAACTATTAATGCCTACATGAGATTATTTCCGATGTAGCCAAAGATTTACTATCGTTTAGTTTCGGAATATATGGGACTAATTAAAACGGCTCATATAATCCTTTATGTGTCTTTTTATTGTGAAGTACCAAATGATTGATGCACTTTGATAAGAAGGCTGAACCAAGACTCAAATCAAGTGGGGTCATGAATCGCAAAATTATACTAGGGTATAAATCCATGACCTGAACACAAAGTCACATACAAACCACTGTTGCTAGGAGAATGACTTGTACAAGTATACTTAATAATTTGCAGTAAGTCAATCGACCCCTTTGTTTTGTAGGTGGGCCCACCACTAATCGGAAACATCCTAACTGTGTGCTTACATCCGATCCTACCATACTGTTAAAGCCTGCATCGGAAACTTAGCTCCTGGAGGATAATATGAAACTGAATACTCACTTACTGTTGTGAGAGATAGATATGGATGTAATCACGTATGTCTGTTTCCGCAAAATGTTAATCAGAGTACATTTTGAGAAGTTCCTCTAGTTACTCCATGTATAAAGCTCTGGAACCTTAGGTGTCATCATGTCGTACCCCATAGTACCAACAATTTTTAAGAGAAGAGTTATGAGTAGAAAATAATTGCTTCTGCTGAATGGATTAGTTCATGGTTGTTGTGTCATGGCTCTGGATTGATTTTTAGTTATTATGTAACTCAAGTCATGTAAATTAGTGAAAACAGTGGGAAAATGCAACATATAGCAGGAAAATATATATAAATATCTTTTTCTGTAAAAAGTTAATAGAAATTTTTATTGATTAATATATGGAGCATGTTCTTTTATTTTCGGGAATGGTTTCTAGTGTTGATGGCATATGGTGTGGCAATTGTACATCTTGACCTTCCCCACCCCAGCACTGGGTTGAGTCTTGTTCTTGCTCGTCTTGTAGCAGTTGTGCAAGTGTTTCCAATTAGAAATTTTGTTAAGGAATTTATTATGTGTCAGGTAACAAGAGTCATATTGCATTTATGAAATGTCAGTGGCACATTGTTTAAAGATGTCAACATAACAGTTCAATGCAATAGGGACTTCGATGGGTTCGATTTGCGAATGAGGCTTCCGGTGGTAGTGAGCATATTGTACAAGGCTATTAACAGAAATGGTGGCATTGCCTACGTACACTGCACAGCTGGAATGGGGAGAGCACCTGCTGTTGCTGTATGCATGCTTCCCTACCCATAACTAGTTTTTGTGTCCAAGTCTCCAATATTGATCTCGGTCCTTTTGTTTATCCTATTGTTGCTCTTTACTCTGGGAAGTTTGGTAACTTTTGAAGGACTAAATTTATTAAAAGATTCATGTATCACTAAATAATGAATTTAGTGCTGAGCACAGTCCTCAATTCCAAGGAGAATTGATTTACATATACTAATCTTGATTGCAGCCATATAAATCCAGATCAGGGTTCTGTCAAAAGAATTAACTTCTAGTGCATGTGGATACTCAACACCGTTTTGTGCTTTATTTTTCTTTTTAATATAATGAGAAGGTTAATATGAGTAATAGTTACTAAACAAGGAATGCTGCAACATAAATTGCAGGCCCTAAAGTTGCGTTATATTGTGCCAGCAGAACTGCTACAATTAGCTGCAATATGAGTTTGAGGCATAAAAACTTAACTCTTTTGGTGGGTTAGCAGTTTATAGGATCTATAAGCCTATCTTTCTACCATATTGAGTGTCATACTAGGGGCTTGAAAGAGAGTTAGATTTTTTGAATGTCTGGAGAGCAGATCTGTGCGGATGCTGCACGTAGAATGCAAACAATATGATGAGCAAAGTCGGTTAATCCCCTATAGGTCCAATAGTTTGCTGTTCCAGATTAGGGTGCATAATATCAGGAAACAGGTTCAGTTGCCAACTTGTATGTGCTTTGCCTCAGATGAACATTTGCATTATAAGCCTTTTCATTTTTATTCTATGTAGCTCTTGGAACTCAACAGTCCTACTGTAAAGGTATTTTTGGTTTGTTACCTGTCTATTTGTAAAATTCTGAAATACTTACCTAACTCTCTCTTACTTTTTGGTTCTTTTGTCATGGCTGCCCTGCATGCTTCTCTGTTTCTGCTTTCTCCAACTCTTTTACACCATACTCCCTCCACCCACCCATTTTGCTCCATATTCCATTTTGGGTGTTCCATTCATCTTCCTTTTGTGGTAAAATTTTCACTCTAAAGTTACAATATTGCCCTTCCTTTTCAATACCCAGCCACCAATTCCTAAATATGGCCCACCCTCCAATTCACACAACTTGCCTTTTGGACTCACCCCACCCATTTTCTTGATCTTTGGTACAAAAGCAAATGGAGCAAATTGGGTGATGGAGGGAGTAGGTTATAGATTCGCAAAACTATGGCCTCAATGTCAGAAGGTTGGGTTTCAAAGCTGTACTATGCTAGTATCCCAAATATCTGAAGACGGAACTTTGATATAACAGACTGAGTTTCTTCCTAGATTTTCTGGTCTAGTTGTTCATGCATTGTCCCTTCTTTCTACTTGTCTTTTTTTCCATTTTTCTGGGGATCAGGAAATTTGGGTTGGAGTTCCTCTGTTGATTGCAGGGTTTCTTGTAGGCCTTGTGTTTTCCTTTCATTCCTTCCTACACCCCCCACCCACCTTTCCCATTTCTTATCTTCCTTAGATGCACAATTTTAGCAAATGAGTGTATATTTGAAGAGAAAATAGCCTCTAAACGTTTGTGCTTCTATTAATCATGAATTATCAAATGGTTAGTGCATTTCTGTGTTATTGCAGGGGTAAAGTTGCGTATATCCGAAGCCCGGTTGGGCAAGAGCCCCTTTGTAGGCACTAGGAATCTATGAATGATGTTGTTGGTGGTGTTGTACATTCAAGTGGTGAGATCAAAAGAGGTCAAAAAAGGGGAGGGTGGGTGTGGGGGATGTAATGGAAAGGAGGTTGAGAGGATGGGAAAGAATATGAAAATAGCTCTGGAAAAAATTCGAAGCCTAAAACTGAAACAGCAACTTCTTTGACTCAAAATCTGAATATGAGAGTGGTGCTCAAATAGGCCACTGTGTGTTTATTCATGCAAGTATTCCAGATAATATTGTTTAGTAGAGCCAAAAGTTGACTGAAGAGATGCTCTTTCTTGGAGATCACAAGCTAAAAGTCCTCTAGTAACAAAAAAGAGAAAAGACATGGGGAAGCATTATAGATTTTTTCATGATAAAGTTGGTGCCTGTTGCATTTAACTTGTATCTGATCAAAATATTCCTTGTTGCAGCTTGCCTACATGTATTGGGTTCAAGGTTATAGACTTAATGAAGCTCACAGATTACTGCTGGTATGTGTGCACTCTGATAATTTTATTTATAGATATATCTAAATTACAGCTGTTTTACTCTCCCCCCCTCCCCTTACTGTTAAAACTAATGGAGGTATCAGACTATTTGATATGCTGCTTGAAACTTTGATGGTTAACTCCACAAAATAACCTTTGTGATATTCTGCTATGCATAGACCACGTGAAGCTCAAAGAAAACAGGTATGATAACTGAGTGTAGACCTGTCAATGGACTGATCTGATCGAAACCTACCCTACCCGAAATCACCCACTGAATGTATTTTGCTGTCAAAATGAAGCGACTACAACGAATTTCTAGTTAACGATGCTGTGACTGACCTGACAAACCAATAAACAGCTGAGGAAAATTGAAAGACTAATCTTCCTAACCGCGCGCGGGCCGGGCCGGGCTAAAAGAACTTATGTCTCATAAAGAATTGACAATTGTACAGTTCCTGACCCATGAAATCTAGCAATGTAGACCAGATAAACACAACCATTTAATAAATGAATGAGGTTCGACCTTATAAGCAATGACCTCTGATTTCATGAATACCTTCATTGCCGTTGGCAATACACATTCTATTTAGTTCTACACCATAGTATACTTAGGCTCTCTACAACCTGTTTACAGTCTTCTATTGTATTTTTGCAAACACACTTCGCCATGCAAAAACGATCTTACTTTTGCTCTGCACAGAAAATGTGCCCTAGTTGATGGATGACTGACCTATCTTATATGCTGTAGACTATTATAGGTGAAGCTTATCAGTGCGCGACCCATACCTCCCTTCTCATGCTCATCGGATGAGTTTCCGGAAACTTAATAAGTATCTGGATGTCTATAGCATGAGCTTTGGTTGCTTTGTCCTCTATCTGCTACTCCAATAAGAGATTGTCATGCATGGCAAGATTTCCTCATGTAAAATAAGCAGTGTAAAGAATTTGTAGAGCCCAGCTAACTATGTGACCACAGCCTAAGTCTTTTGCAAAAAATTGCTCCATACTACTCCCAGAGGGAAAGATTACTCTTTGAGAATTTAAAGCTGTGCAGTGACTAGGCTATCTGCATGCAGTTTTGCCCACTGTGTTTAGTGTTTTAACTCAAAAGCTGCAAAACTCTGCCCAAGCATTTGAACAAGGCTTCAAACTCAGCATTCATCATATGGCCCACAGAGATGTTGCGAAAAGCTTCAGGAGAATGGACACTTAAAGAAGAGAATATTTCTTTGCCTTAAGGATCAAGTCAAAGACATCAGGAGAAGTTCTCGGTATTGCTGTGGGTAGATTGCTCTTCTTATGTTTAGGACTGAAATTCGGCTTCGAGAGAGCTTTTGTGTCTATGCAGATAACGTTCTGCTGGAAACAAGAATACAAGGCATCGACAATCATAAATAGGTTTAAAATTCAATTAATAGACCCAGTTTAAAAATGCATCAGACAGCCAACGATCACATAATATTCATGAAATTAAAACTAAGGTTTTGTTACTCTTTTTCCATGCAGAAGCCATCCAAGTTACATGAAATAGTAGGTTCATCCGACTCTCGTAACAGAGTTAATTACGTCATTCAACAAGATTGCAAAACTTGCTACAAAAGAATGATTTGTCGAACTACTCTCACATTAAATACATGAAAGCCATTACTGTTTTACTAAAAACCATTAACCAAGGACATTTTCGTGAAAAGGTTACTTGTTCTTGTTTCTACATTCTTACAGAGGTTGCTCCTACTTGAATCTAAAAGCTACTATATTGATGATGTGAACGTTCAGTCTGCAATTGATATAGTGATATATGTTCGTTCCTCCATAACTGAGGGTATTGTAAAGTTTGCGTCTTGCAAAAAAAGTTGGGATAATTTGATACTATATAATGAATGGTGGGTGATGGCTTTTTTTTTCCCGCTCTTGACAACTCTATTGTGGAAAAGGTTGTCTATCATTACAAGACAGCCACTACTTAATTTTACCTTTTAAATAGTACTCGTATAGGTACTGTTGACAAAAAGGAATGAGAAAATGTTTATTTGCATGCTTAAGTATGCATTAGGTAGTTAGGCTTTGTAGAAGAGCTAAATTGGTTTCTTATTAAGTATCTTTCTCCTGCAGAGCAAGCGTTCTTGCTGTCCCAAACTGGATGCCATAAAAAGCGCGACTGCTGATATCGTAAGTCATCTATTTTCGGATTTCAATTTCTGTCTGTTCTCTATATGCTGTTGGTGTAACATTTTTCCTTTTGTACGAAGAGTGAATTTTTTTTTTTTTTACTTTATTTTGGAAAATGGATCTCGTTTTGATTTTCTACCTCTGCTTCTAGGAGTCTATAAGGTATCCCAGAAAAATTTCTTTTTTTATATTGTTTGTTATTCAAGTTTCAGTATTGAGATAACTCCCGTCATAGTAATTCTTGATTACGCTACAGGTGTGATCATATGTTGCAGATATTTGTTGGACATTTAATTCCTTAGTTTAGGGAGTTGTCCCTGTCAAATAGAAAGGCTGATCTTATGTCACTGCTGATTTGCTTTTTCAGCTGTGGAGTTACAGTTCATGTCTCCTTCCTTTTCTTTTTGTTCTTTCTGCTACTATAGTTCCTCACCAAGTGATCAATCGAGGCATCGATTTGCGGAAACAAAATGATGTTCCACTTTCTGCCTTTCTGATCTGGATTTGGCTTTTGTCAACTTTCTTTTGGTCCACCTGAAGCTTACAGGCCTAAAGAAGAAGCCGGTCATATTCAAATGGAGGGATCAAAATTGTACCGTTGTTGAAATTTCTGGGCTTGATGTTGGATGGGGTCAGGTAATGATTTACGGAATTTTGAACTCAAGGAGAACATTCTGGTTGTACAATTAGGGAAATTTCCCTATTTTAATCCATTATCAAGCAATTAGTGGTTGGTCAGAACATCAGTTAAACCTCTGGCATCTGGTCTGAACATCCAACTCCAAATTTTACTAGTTCAAGATGCATTCGTTATTTATTTTGCCTTATATTTGGATAAGTGATAACGATTCAGTATTATGGTACACCCTTGTAATAGCTTGCTCGGTGATGCCTTATGTATTATTGATGCATGGTATAAGACATGGCTAGGGTGCTTCTCAAAGAAGTGAACACCCGAGGAGATGGTGTGCAGTTGTGCACACATGAAGGCACACCATCGATACAAGTAAAGATGGTGTCATGTGAATTCTTCCATATTCACCGCGACATCATTTAGCATGTATGTAAATCCAGAAAGGAGGAAGAGGAATTATGTCCTATATGTAAGAATCGGTCTTTACCAGGTTTACAGGTCTTCAACAACATCATTGTATTACTTTATTTGTTTCCTACCAGGAAATTTAGAATAGCAGGAACATTTAATTATTTTTAATTATTTATCGGATCTCAAAAATAAACTTTCTGCAGATCTCTTCCCTCTCTCATCTTGAGAATTGGCCATTTCTGTATCTGGGTAGCCTATGTGTCACTTTCCCTGTTTGTTCCTGCACAACCTGGGAAATGTCAGGCCACTAGTTACTAAATAGTGACTAACGAAAGGAGAGTAATGCTGATGAATGATATCATTAATTTTATCATGGATCAACCCCTTTATTGCATGGTCAAAATTAAAGCTGGTGTCACTAACATTGCCTTTTTTTTTCTTTGTTATCTGAACCTTCAATGCAATCTATGAATTGTTACTGAATCAGTTTCCTGGCCTCAGAAAATTCCAATGAAATTCGACATGGAGCAAAGATCATGGAATCTGCAGCGAGAATTGCCTGTAAGTCATAGTAGTTACACAAAGTGGGGATTCTCTATTCCTTACCTTTTCCTTCTCTTCCACTTTTTGTCGAGGAGATAAACTGAGCATGAATATTAAATTGTGACCCCTCTTGAATTGTATGTAGGATTAGTTTTTGTTGTCACTTGTCAAGAGAACTGAGACAGAAATGAGATCAATAATCATCTTGAACAGTAGACATTGATGGATCATTCTAATATCTTTGATAGGGTCATATACTTGTGTTTAAACATCGAAGCACGTATATAGGGTCTCACCATCACTGTCACCATTTGTTGGAACAGGAAGGACACTATGAGTACAAATACGTCGTCGATGGTCAATGGGTCTGCAATGAATATGAGCTTATGACTCCTCCGAACACTGATGGAAATGTCAACAATTATGTTCTGGTGAGTTTCAAAATTGTTTTTGATATGCTACTCTAGTACTCCTGCATAAATATCCAGTGGCATATATATCATTTGTTTTTTCTAGTACTTCTACTCTTCTAGTATAATCTGTTTCTTGAGGAGATCAGATACTATGACAAAAATATGTATTATAATAAAAACAAATCGGCGAAAAATTCACCTCCTAGAAACACAACTAAAAAATAAAGCAATGTCAAATTTTGATCCATATTTTGTTTGCATTATAACTGAAATTTCCCTACCCCTTAGTTCTTGTTGTATTGTCCCTAAATTGTGAAAGAAAATAGACCTCGATTTTTGTCCTTTTTCCTCCCCTAACCCCGAAAACTTCAAATCACATAGAAAAGAATTTCACAACATTACCATACAAATTATGTTAATGCAAAACATATAATAGCCTACAGTATTATAAAAACCTAATTTATTTGTTGTATTGTATACGCGAGTGTTTTTGTACACACATGCATAGCAAAATATTAAAATAATGTTCATACAT
>CAAKMY010027274.1:28097-39556 GCA_901111285.1 Corrigiola litoralis | reverse complement strand
TAATTAGTAAAGCGCGAGGGGGGGGGTCAGCAACACCGCCGCGGGGGGATGGGGAGGGGTCAGAAACACCAGCACGGGGATGGGGGAGGGGTCAGAAACACCAGCGCGGAGATATTGATGGCTGGACCCGCCGACAGTGGAGTAGGGGAAGTCGGCCCACCCAGTCGAGAACCCCTTCTCCACTGTCGGCGGGTCTAGCCGATAGTGTTATTCCCAGTTTTTTTTTTTTTTTTTTTTGCTCGATTTAAACTAAAAAAACTAACATAAATTATCAAGTTCATATTTTAAGTCGGCTATGCTAGTCGGGGGTCGGGTTTCTCTTCATCATTAGTGAGTGAGTGAGTGAGGTGAGATGTGAGTGTGGTGGCTCGGTGAATGAAGTGTTGTGTTAGAGTTAGGATGAAAGGAAAGAGAGAGAGTTATGTTAGGATGGGGGAGGGTTAGAATAGGAAGTTTGTTTTTTTTTTTATGTTTTTTTAAGTCGTGCTGCGTTTAATCTCCACCTAATTCGTTCGTTTCATTCTAGTCCATTAGTTTCATTCTATTCAATTGAGTTTAGTTCGTTTATTTCTTTAAGAAATCTATCAGAATTAAGATGATATGGATATCAAATATATAAAATAGCTTTTAATCATTTTAAATTCGATTATGTTCAATTGTTAATAAATTTTAGGAAAAATTGATTGGGATAATCCAAAGTTGGGACTATTAAAAAAAATGGCCCAAACTTCGGATTATTCCCATCAATTTTTCCTAAATTTTATGTAAATCATTTCACTTCTGCAAGTATTCAATCCAAAAGCATATGGTCCAAAAGATCCCTAATTTGATTCTCTGGAGGTTGTGTCAATGTGTATTAAATGACTATATTGCCACTCTTTCAATCTAGTTGAATATACATCTATCTACACAATATTGTTAAAAGGCGTTCTAGCAAAGACGACTTTTTAAGTGGGATTACTTTAACATTTCCTAAACGCCATGTGTCATATAATAAATGCTATAGTGATGACATTTTGTTTAATGGAACCAATATACACATTAACTATTGTATAATGATCGATTTCCTATAAGTCGTATCTTTGTGATGACCATTCAATTCATTAGATATTGTCTATCGCCCCATGGTCATGATCAACATTATTATGGTGAGTAATTATTTGTTAATTAATGGTAAAATAGCATAAGAAAAAGTTCAACCATGTTCCGTAACATTTTCGTGCATCGCACGGGACCCAAATACTAGTATTACCTTTAAACTCCCCTAAACCACACAATCAAAACCATGCTCCTAAGAGCATGTGCTCCCACTTGAATTACTTGTACCTTTTGTCAATTTTCGTGTACCTTCTCAGAAAAGGTACAAGAAAACTAGGATAGACAAAAAATTTGCCACTAAACCAAGACCAGCTCATGTCATTTTGAGACATACACTTTAAGGTGCAAAATTATTTATGATAAAGTAGACAAAATTTTTTACAATATCCAGAGAAATGATATTTTATTCGATGTGTTTAGCTATATATTATATGATTTTTATTTCCTCTTATCAAAGGTTTAAGAAAAATGAGAGATTTGATATGTAGCCAAATACACAAAAATTCCGTCGAAGTTTATGTAGTATTTTTTTTTATTTGTTCAACTAGGGGTGTCCACCACTGAAGTATTCGTTGCGAGTGTTCTCCAAAGTGGTAAACGATTAACCCAAAAATATGTTTCATCTCTGTGTGCAAATATCAAGCCCTTAACCATATGGTTCAGGGATAAGGTAAGCAACCACCTCATCGCATCTTGCTGGTTTGAAATTTATTTAGTTTTATTGTTTATATATATTTCTATTATCATACTCCATAAGATGTGTCATCGTGACTATAGTTCATAGCAAATATATTATTTTTTTTTGGTTGGTGGAAAATAAATGTATTTAATGAGTTGAAGTAAAATAAATATCAAGTACTAGTATAATATGACATGTATATTGATATTTCGTAAGTTAATTTCAAGCTCATTCCAATAACCAAAGACATTACAAACTCATCCTCTAATAATTCAACCCAATTATTCTTCAATGAAAGGACAACGCCTTTTTTAGACTGTAGCTTATTATTGAAATTCATTGCTTTAAACTAGTACAATGAACAGTTTCAATTCATTTAGTCCGACGACCATGGCTCATGTCACCAACTCATGGTATTGTCACATGCAACACTATTAAACTAAAAGTTGACCTTGTGAATAGTTACAGATATTGTGATGCATTGTTTGGTATTGTCTTTCCCTTCTTTATTTATTTTTTTTTTTGGTACAAGGAAAAAGCAAATAAAGTTAAGCTAGACGGGTCTTGCTCACTCCCATAAGATCAGCAAGTAGCACTTCATGCATGCTCGGCATCGGATAAGAATACTCTTTGTAGTCATTCAGCATCAACACCCCAACATTTGCAAGAACATCCGCTGCAGCGTTGGCCTCCCGGTACACATGCTTCACCAAAACCTGCCAGCCTTCCTCTTCAATCAGATTCTGACATTAAACAAGGAGATAGAACTCAGGATTCCAAGGTGGAACACTATTCTTCAAGAAGAGAGCAACCCCCTCCGAGTCCACTTCTAAGATCAGCTTCTGCAGCCCCAAAGCTCGAGCAAGTTTCAACCCATTCAACACCGCCATAACTTCAGCTCGGATTGAAGAGCAAATTCCGCAAGACATAGCAAACCCCTTCACAAAAGCTCCGTTATGAGCTCGAATAAGTCCCCCTGCTCCAGCCAAACCAGACCTCCCCTTTACAGCACCATCTGTGTAATGTAAAACTCTAGCCTACTTGTTAGTTGCTGATCGTAATGCACGTATGACACTAATCATAACGTTAGCAAACAACATTATGGTAGCATAGTAGTTATATATAGTGGTTCGGCAACGGGGTGAATAATATAAATTTACCCAAAACAAGTGTATAGTAAAGACACAATATTTTATCATGGCTTGAAGCTATCAATGAGTCAATAAATTAGTTATGATTTAAGTGTCATCTTTTTCTTTATATTAAAAAAAAATTGTAACATTAGACATTTTTCATTTTTTTCCTAAAGCCGGGTGGTTCGATTGCACCCCCTCGAACCCCCCTAAATCCGCCCCTGGCTATATCTCAATGCATGAGGTTTTCGGGATCAAGGTCTAGTGTTACGGGTTTATTAAATAGGGTTTAAGGTTTAGCGTTAAGAGTAACTTGATTGACTAACCAATCTGCCACCTTATTCGCCTCCCGATATGTGTGAGAGATAGTAACTTGCCACTCTTTTAAAGCTAGAAGTCGCTTGCATTGATCCGGCCACTACATGCTTGTTATACCCTTTCCCTTGATCATCACTCTTCATGAGCTCGGCTCACGCTTCATTATCAACGTAAATTACCACTTTGCGAAAATCTTGCTCCCAAGTAAGAGCCAAACCTCTATCAAGAGCCAACAACTCGGCTCTAACAGATGAGCAATGACCAAAACTCGCACTGAAAGCTTTCAAAACCCCCCTTAGCAGCATCTCGGATAACTCCTTCACCCCCTGCTCTTATAGGATTGCCCTTAGATGCGCCATCGGTGTTAAGAGCTTCCCAACCTGACGGAGGAGGAACCTATTTGACGAAGATTTCCTTGTAAGCAACCTTACCATAACACTCTGTCAGTGACTTGTTCAGAGCCTCCTTAACCTCCATCAACTTGCGACGAAGAAACATGAAGTATCTTGTGGGATATCGTCATCTCGTCCAAACACCTCACGATTGTGCCAACGCCAAATTCACCACAAAGTGGTAACAAATTGAGCTGGCGAATCAATACAAATAGAGTCTTACTCTCCACCTTCAAGAAACAAAATTAGAGAAGGAGCACGTATTTGGACCTCCAGAAACATATGGGCACTTGTAACAAAAATCATGGACCAACCTTATAAATTCCACCGACCTACAAAATGAAACCCAAAACTGACTAAGAGCCCTTTTTAATTGAAGTCACCAAGAATAATATGAGTTGATTATGTGAGACCGAAATTGTTTAATTAAATATATCAAGTGAGATAATAGGAAAATAAAAAAACAAGTGTAAAAAGTTGAAATAGGGATTGAATGGTAAATAAGTAAAATTGGAGGGAGGGAGTATTATGTTTTTATAGCGTGGATCGATTAACACAAACTCCAAATCAACAACCATGGGAAAGACTCAATCTTTCAAGCATGAATTCTCTATTGGTATGCACTATATATACATGTGATTGGTTTGCTAATCTTTTTGGATTGAACTGAATCATCCATGTATTGTATTGTGAACAGACCAAAGATTGAAGGAATCCACCGACATGCTTGCCAAGTATCCTGACAGAATTCCCGTTTGTTCCCTCTTCTTTTCTACCTGCCCTTTTCGTATAATGTGTTAGTCTTTAATATTTGCTGCTTATCTGTGTGTTTGTTGCATAGGTGGTTGCTGAGAAATATTCAAGAACTGACCTTCCTGAGCTTGACAACAAAAAGTCAGTCTTTCTTTCTTTCTTTCTAATGCTAAGCAATGTATTGATGCAGCTTGTGATGGGATTTGAAAAGAAAGCAGGTGTCTTCTGTAACAACATATTCTTAAGTTGGTTTGTGGTGGAAAGGGCAGGAGGAAGAAATGGACAAACAACTTTATTCTTAACTTGGTGGTTTTAGTTTAGACTAGTTTTTTTAACCATCTTGATTGACCATGTCTTCCTTTACAGTATCATTTTCTATGCCCCTTTCTGCAGAGATAAAGCAGCTGCTGCAGATGAAACCTTTTTCACTGTTAGAGATAGAAAGGTACGCGTACCTTGCTGCACCTCTTAACATGCATGTATGAATCATTCTTTCTCTTTCAGAAGAAAGAACAAGATTAATGGGGGGGAGCACAACCCCAAAATACAAAAGCTGCATTAGATACTTGTGCATCACCCACCATAATATTGCTAAGTTGTGCCTTGTGCACCTCATCCGTGCCTCGTCTGCCTCATTCTTCTCGCTAAATTTGGGGTTTATCGAGGCAATTTTCTTGCTAAATTGCTAAGCCTTGGGTTGATTGAGGCGTCCCACTCCACCTCATGCCTTGGTGCGCCGTGCCACCCTTTTTTACACCCATGGTTGAATTGCTAATAGACTAACTTTCTTATGCATCTCTCTTTATGTGCGTGTTGACGCCTTGATGGTGCCGAGAGATTGGAAGTTTCTTCTTCTTAAAATGATAAAGATTGTGAATCAGCTAATGTCCTCGGGAACCAAGTGATTGATGTCTCTAGATATGTTATTCAAGCAAGTTTTATAAGAAGTATGGCAAGAGTTCCTTGTTTATGTACATAGTTATTGAATTGCCAATGTGTTAAAAACATTGTTATTGAAGGAAGAAGTTCTAATAAATTTTCAAAACATTACAAAAATATAAAAAAGAAGTTTAAAAATAAAAAAGATTAGGCCTTCTTCACAACATATATTCCCTCTTTCCACTAAGCCCTATCAAAAGTTAGACTGTCATCAACCCCAAGAAGCGTCATATTACTCTCAATAACTCTTACTCACATCGTCTAGGTCTTCCTCTGGTTACATCCTTTATACTCCATCCTTTAATCCTCCTAATAGGTGCATCACACAGCCTTCTCCTCACATGTCCAAACTTAGTAGGCATTTCTCTTGCATCTTATCCTAATGCATGTGAAAAGCTTAGGAAATCCCGGTGGTCATATGAAATAGGACCTTTTCTTATAATTTATTTTTATTGAACTTCCGGTTTAACGCGCCTTACTAGTTACGCACATCCTTGTAGAGTTTTCATTAAGGGCTTGGACTTTTTGGTGAGTGCTGAGTTCAATGTTAGCAATATTAGCTTGGTAGTAAGCAGGAGGTGACATTACCAGTTTTATAATCATGACATTGGATATTGAGATGTATACCTGCACTCAACTGTTGTGGTGTGGGTGACAAATAGCGTATTATGTTGATAAGAATGATCGCAGGATAAAAGTATAGCCCAGCCTGTTTTCATTTTTGTGACTTCTACTGCCAGAATTGTCTTTGTGTGTTATGTTCCTAATCTCTTGTGATGTACAGGCACATGCCATTTCGTGCTAATTCAAAAAATTTCTTTGACCTGTTCTCTGGATAAATGTGGGCGTTGTTAAATAGTCCAATATCTATTTCTCATCTTGCTTCGACCTAGGGCGTATCGGCATAATCCCTTCTTACGCATTGTTTGTAACTTGTAACTAAGAATCCATGTTCCAGTGATTTTTATTTCCAGCTAAAGGTTTTCTTTTTTTGTCTTTGTGTATTATTTGTAGGTGAGGATATCTGATAGGGGTTCTATTTATGCTCTTTGTCGATCGTGGTTGAGGAATGGGTATCCAGAAGAAAGTCAGGTTTGTAGCTCTTGGTTTTTTTCAACCCTCCTTTTTTGACTTAAATGAATTATATGGTCAAGAGTGGTATTGGTGGTAGTAATTCCGAACCTGATGATTGAGGGTGGTGTTTTGCGTGGGTTGTGGGCTTGGCGGTGTGGTGTTCCTCGTTCTCGACGAACTAGTGATATACTGCTCTAACTAGGCTCACAAGCTTGCTATGCTCTTGCAACTGTAGCCCATGTCAAAGTATCACTAACATCAAACACACATTATCGTCCTTCGTAGCAACCACTCATTGCTATCATCAACCTCACTCAATAGAATATAGTCAATAGTGTCCATTAATTGTTGGCGTATTAAAGCACGATTGTATTTCACAAAAACCATCATATTTAATTGATTTTGTGCCAATCGGTTTCTCTTCTTTCCATGCCGTGTCTAGAAAACAGAAAAATGAAGCACTCTTGTCATAAGAAAGAAATTTATACACTTTCCAATTTAAAGAGCAGAGACTTAAATGTTGAAAGACACCCCAATTCCAACTTGTAGCACTACAAGTAAACTCGTTTGACGAAATCTTCTAAGTTAGAAGCTGAGGTTCCATATGATGCACACCTCTCCGCCATTAACAAGACAAAAGTATGAAATATAAAGTTCATAAAAGTATAATATGTGATTACATATGATAACGATAAGATTTTTACTTACAAGGAGGTTTTCTTGCTTGCCTTATATCCATGGGATGACCAGACCATTAGCATTGTGGTAACTATATAACTAGCCTTCCGTTGTAATCATACAAACCTTTCACTACTCCTTCACAATTTTGTATTCCAAATTTTCATACAAGTATCTTGGGCTTAAATTGCAACCTGCTACATGCAAACATGCATTTTCTTTTTGCAATGGCTTCGTTAAACCTATCTATTCGCCTCAAAAATATCTCATAGGTGGTTTACTCTTCCCATCAACAATTTTAAGCACCTTTGTCAATGGACTTGTCAACTTTAGAGCATAAAGAACATTTCTCCGTAAGCTCCTTCATCCACTTAATATTATTTTTAGCCTTCCGCTTATCGGGAATTCGGAAAGAATCATTGCTCTTAATTTGTTCCCTTGCTTGTGAAGTTGACCAAGTGTGATGATAGAGGTGGCAAACCTAGTGTTTGCGAACCTGTGCGAGTTCCTTTGGGTTGTAAACCTCATAATGATGGTTATTATAGATATAACCATTCAATATGTAACCATTGCTGAATATAGCCTTCTCTAAGCAATTTAAACAGTGGGAATTTTCCTAGCATCCTTCAACATAACATCAATGCAATTTGGAGCACATGGACTACATTATAGATTTGGTCACTTGGCTTCAAACAGTTTATGTCAACGGTTGTGTTTGAGATTGTATATATCTTGATCTCGTTTTTGTTTATGTTTTTAATTAATTAGTTAATTTTTATATTTGTTATTTTTCAATGTTAAGACTTTTTTTTCACACTTCTCCAAGCTTTTTGGAGTAAAGCTTTGTTGTTGCACTCATGTTTCTTTTCTGTCTCTCGAACTTTCAGCCTCAACCCAGTGATGTTTTAAAATCTCTACCAAAACCATTGCCCATGCCTGACTCATCTTTAAGAAAGAGAAAGGAGAGAGATGATGAAACAAAACCTGATGAGGTCGGTCTTTCTTTGACTGCTATCAATAGCTACTGGTTGCCTTTGATCTAAACTGTTCAAACCTCACTGTGCATTTGAGCGTGGTATTACTGGATAGTTTGCTATATTTGGATACATTTTGATGTCTGCCTTTGGTATATGTACTTTCAAGGCATGAAATCTATATAAGTATCATTAATATTTGGAATAGAATGAAACACATATGCAAACTAATATTTGCCCTTACGTAGTTACGTCATATTTAAGTAATGATTGGCCAATTTTGCGTGCCAAATACAGTTGCTTATGAAAAGTTCTAACCTTGATAAAGTCTATCAAGAAATGATTCTCATAATGTCATATTAGTATAGTTTAAATATCGAACTCCCCATGATATTCAATAAAGATTTTAGTGTCTCCTGTTATCCTGTACTTGCCATAGGGCAGATGTCGTCTAACGGTTTGTAGTTGCCCTTATATTATTTTGGCAAGTTTCCCTTACGTAGCAATTTCAGATCTATAAAAAGGTTAAGAAGGTTGTACACACATGTCAAAGAGTAATCTTTATGCGGCTTGGCCTAACGCACACTTTGAATCCTCTAGATTTCCCATATACCCGATTCTTTTTTTTAATTAACTCTTTTAATTGCTCATAAATGCTCTAAATTTGATTTCCTTTTATTTCAATTACTTATGTCTCTTATAGGAGTTTGTTCCTCCATTAATTTTACTACGAATGTTGTATGTGTGATTTAGAGATGAAGATTTGGCACAAAGATTTAAGAAAATTATCCTTTTCATAAATGTAACCAAGTAAAAATTAACATATACGGAGTAACACATAATCTGGTCATTGAAAAATACCTATAAAAAAATCCAATTATCATTGAAAACAAGAAAACTTAACCTAATTAAAAGTAACTTCGAAGACCTGGGCGTCGTTGGGGTAAAAAAAGTAGTTGAATTGATCTTGTTTAGAATGTAGTTTCTAGAAACAAAAGTCAACCAAAAAATTATGGATTACGAGTGGGCTGATTATAGTAGAAATGATTTTGCTAAAAGAGTATCAGCGTTTTTATAATGGTGTGGGATAATCACCCCCCTTGTGGCAGGATCGTCATTGTTTCATGCTTGCTCTTGAAAGTCTATATCCCAAATTATGCGGTTTATACTACCACTGGTGTCTTACAAGGTGGGTGTAATGGGAGGGTTCAATTTTGGGAAGGGTAAATAGAAGGATGATGAATGCCTCTACTTCATTTTCTAGTAATTGTGGTTTATATGATCTTCACAGTGCCATAGTTGCTGCTTTTTCCTCTCATGTGGATGTGTCATGGGATCTTTGTTTGCCCAAATCTCCTTTTAAGTTGGAGATGGAGGAATTAACTTGATTGCAATCTTGATCTGGAAAGTAGATTTTTAGGGTCGTCTCGCTGCAGATCTTCTTTAATGTGTCTGACAAGATGAATTCCCTCTCATCTATGGTGTTGAATAACAATAATACAAGAGATGTTCTTGCATCGTAGACCTGGTACTGGTAGTGCTTAAAACTCCGAACATTTGTGTGGTGTGGTGGAAAAGTAGCATGGGTGGTGCTTGTCATCTTTTTGTTCATTGTAAGTTTGCGCGTTTCTTGTGGCTTTGGTTGATAGGTATTTGCGTTGCTCGGGTTCATTGGTAAGTTTTTCTGTTTTAGATTTGTGGGGCTTAGTGGGACCAAAACTGTGTTGTGTTAGCTCTTTTGGTGATTTCAATTACTCACCTCTAAAGGAATCGGAGCCACTTAGTTTTGTAGGCGGACTTCTTGTAAAAAAACTCAGTTTTTTTTGTAATTATAGGATGAGAAATCATGATCCTTTCCCTTCTCCTTTCTTTCCTGTCTTCTCTCTTATTGAAAAACCTTTCCCCTTCCATCTATTGTACAAATCACTCAGAAAAGGAGGGTTTTGTTAGAGACGGGGTGTTTGGTGTTGCTGGAAGCAGTGTTTAGATGGTTCCATCAAATTTCGGCATTGCCTTCCACTCGGTTGGGTAGATAGATATGAGAGGAGGAAGCAATTTCAAAAGGCTTTGGGTTGGGTAAAGTAAAGGTGACATTGAAGTCAAGAGGGTTTCTTGTTATTGAAGGGGTGAATCGGCTATGGTTATCATACCTCGATTGGGGCCTGCTGGCTGAATTTCATGGATGCACTAAAGAGGGTGATTGAAGTCGAAAGGGTGGTCGACAAAAATGGAATTCGTGGTTACAGATCTAATAATCTAAACCTAAGATTTGCTACTTCCAGTTCTGGTCTATTGTTAAATCAGGCAGGGATGGTTGTACGCAGAGTTACAGGCAGCTGATTGACGGTGGCATAATTGGTTCTGATCGTTGTCAGCCTGTAGTCAGCATGCCTATTCAGGGGAGAAAATGTGGTGACTCTGAACATTGGACATTGCAGGTGTGAGATGCAACTATGCAGGCCAGCTCGTGGGTTAGTTTACTGGTGTGACCAGAATATTATTATATACACGTGATAGATGCCTTGAATTTTCAACCTTTGAGTTAGCTGGTCTTTTAATGGGGTTTGATCAATAGAAGTGAGTATTCTTTTTTACTTGTGTATTTTGCTTGCAGGATGTGAAAGTGGCAGAGACTTCATACACAAACGAACTGCTACAGAGGCATATCAAACAAGCTAAGAGAGTCCGTGAAAGGTATTAGCAGGGAAGATCTTTGTGCATGTAAACTATTCTGATTTTCATTATTCTCCTTTTGTATGGCAGCTGCGCATATTAGGAGGGAATAGTCAAGTTTACTTCTTCCCTTTCCTCACAATTTTAGTATTTGGAAACCATAAATTAGCTGTGAGGCCTTGTTTGCAGATTGAGGGAAGAAAGATTACAACGAATTGAGAGGTATGAAAAGCGGCTTGCTCTTCTTCTTCCTCCAGTAGTGGAATGCAGAAATGAAGATTCATGCACAGGGATCTGATTCACATGCTCGAGATATCTGTCTTTGTTAGTGATTGCAGAGCACTTCTGTTTGGTCAAGCAATGAGTTTGTGCTTTGGGAAGTAGTGAGATTTTGATGTATTTTTATTGTGTGTTTTACTGCATTGATACTAGGTTTGTAAGGATAGTAAGAGTTTTCATTTGCTTGCATAATGGACAAATCCGATGGTTAAGGCTATGCCTAAGATACTTTTTGCCGTGTTTCTTGTTCCAAACTCCATTATAGGTGTCTAGGAAGGCTCCTGCCAATTATCGTCAAATAAAATTTCAGGGCCCGAAACCAGGTTTTTGCGTGGGTTATAGTCCACAAAAATCGACTTTTTGGGTCGATTTTAGATTTTTCGCAAAATGTTCCAAAAGTAACCAAGCATGCTCCTAGGATATATTGGAGTTTAATTGTAGCATATGACAAAAGGTTTTTTTTTTTTTT
>CAAKMY010027274.1:0-19289 GCA_901111285.1 Corrigiola litoralis | reverse complement strand
GGGGGGGGGGGTGGTACTTCTCCAGATTTCCACACATTGTCTCTGTAATTTCGTCGTACGAAAATAGATGGTTTCTATTGTTTTGGGTTTGTCTAACTATCTATTTGCGTATGTATATCATTAGTTATATGTATATTTTGCATGTTTATGCTGTGAGATTCAATTAACGTGAGAGATGCTATTCAACACTTCAAGAGTTCAAGTTGTAACCATTTCCCTTTCTTTTGAAACTGGGAAGACTCTTGACGCTCCCAACTATCTTCATGTAGGTTATATATTAGTTGTCTTTTTTCCCAGTAATGACCTTAATTTGCAAGGTTTAAAAGTTGTACCTTCTGTGTGTTACTTTCTGCCAACTTAGTTGGAGAATATCTTTTCTTTATAGTATTTCCATGAATGTTGCTATATAAAGTTATTGGTCTTGTAGTTGATTCTAATTAAGAAGTGATGAATAAAGAGAAAGCGTTTACAAAAACAGAGCATTAGATAAGGCCATAGGGTAGATTGCAAATCCTTCAATAGTACATTAATCTTTGTGTAGGAGGTGAGGAAAGTGAATCACGTGATGGGTTAGAGGAGTTCTAGCGGGTAACTTCTGCTGATGAAAGGAGTAGTTCAGTTGATGAGAAATCAGGATAAGTTTGAGGATTTATACGTCAGAAGATGGGGTTTCAGAATCTGAAGCACGGAAATGGCTCACAAGTCACAACCTAAGTTTCGGCGTTTTGTATATCAATACGTGTACGAAACACCCTTGAAATACCTCAAGATATGACATGATGTTTCGTGCTTTCAAAATGCGTTTTGGAGCACTTTGTGTTGAAATGCCTCAAGATATGACATGATGTTTCGTGCTTTCAAAATGCGTTTTGGAGCACTTTGTGGGTGCATCCGACACAGTTTGCACCATACTCACGTTTCAGCCCCAAAAAACGCCCATAAAAAAGATAATAATGAAAGGAGTTTGAAAACACATTACTCAGCAGAATGCCGGGGAACCGGAAAAAAAAAAGATTTTGTATCAGGACTTTCGACGCAGGATTCTCATTGGAGCTCTGGATCTCATGGTTGTGCTGTCTGCAGATCCACCATGTGACTTTTCAGACCTTAATCTGTTGTACTCTCTAGCCTCTACCATAAGTTTTCCTATCCATTGAGAACGAAAGCGTGGAGCGGCCAATTATCTACGGAATTGTGGGCCAGTTTCTCTTTTCTTTTCTCAACTTTTTTTACTTAAGTGAAAGATGGAAGTTCCTTTCTACTTAGCTGAAAACATTTATTTCTTTAGATAATTTACAAACAAATTTACATAATTTTGATTTTGAATTACCAAAAACAGATTTTTTTTTGTTTTATTTGAGTGCTGTATCACTGTTTCTGACTCCTTCTTTTTTGTGAATTGCTATTTCCCGTATCAGTTTCCTTATTCGTTCCCATTTCCCATAATTGTTTCCGTGCTTCATAGGGTTTCACAATTAGGTGAGTTACTCTCTTGGAATGAGCTAGAGCAAGCAAGTCTTTTGCTGGGGAGTAGCTCAGGTTGATGATGAGCTCTCAGTATGAGTCTGAGAGGTAGGATTGGTAGCTTTGAAGATAGGTTTTTACAGTTACTCAGAACTTAGATGAACTATTTCAAACTAACATGTTTGGCAAAGTGTGGAGATGGGCGTCCGAGTTCTCTAGAGTGACCGAAGTTAGTTTCAAAGGTAACCAGAATCTCCCAAGATTTAACCAGAAGCCTTTCTGTAAGAACAGGATAATATTTGGAAACAGATTATATGAATGGCTTCAGGGAAAAGAATCTGGTTTTTGCCTAATGAACCTGTTCAAAATTTGGCCAAGAAACATGTGATGAGTCTCCGTGTTCCTTAGAATTGAAATTAGTTTATTCGGTGGGGATTGGGGAAGGAAATAAAACTGGACGGTCAATCCAACTTAAGGAGACAAATCTACGATTGGGAGACATACTTGTACTGGAAAGTTAGCTGAGGCTTGTGGTCTAAATTAGCCCTCCTAAATTGCTCTTGATTTCTTTTTTCCTTTTTTTTTGGTCAAGGACCTCCTCATACTATTTTTTGCCTTCTTTTGGATGTACGAAAGTTACTTTCTTTCCTTAAATAAGAAGTGAGGGACACAACCATCTTTGGTCATCTAAAGCGTGGAGCAATTGTTAGAATTGGTTTTGTTCAAGGGCTTGCTTAAATGGAACTTATCACGTTGTTGGGATAATATCTGGATCTGAAAAACTTGGTTCAGTATATAGGAGAAAGCATTTTCTCGAGAATCAAGCTGTAGTTACTGTAGAGTGTAGATTACTGAGGATCAGGCTTTGGAATTGTTTGGTAAGGAGTAAATAGGAATCTCATGTTTTTCATGTCTGTGAATTGTTTGTTTGCTTATATTAATTAATCAAGCCTCGACCCACTAGCAGATCTTATATGCTAAAAGTATATGCACCAGTGTACCCCATGTTACTTCTTCATCAACTGCTGACCAATACGTCTCAAATTCATCGGTAACTTGTCTGAGGTTTGAAGTCGCAGGTCAACTCCTTCTGAGTCGTACAGACCCTTACAAGATCAACTAATTGCAAGTTGCATTGAGATCTTAGGTGAGGATCTTGATGGCCCAGGAAGTGCTCTGATGATAGCTGCTAGAAGCATTTTGTCCAAAGTTCGCCCTCAGCCTCGAAGATGTTGGCTACCAACTGGGTGCCTGGTAAGGAGAATTTACTATGAAGATTCTTGTTAGTTGCTTCTCCAACATTAAAGATGAGAGGCTGCTATTGTTTCAACAGAAACTTATGGAGGCTTTACATAGTGCCCTGCCAAAGATGTCTTTGATCGCATCAGATTTTAGTTACCTCCCTGATGTGAGAATACCTGGTGTAAGGGCTCCACTTGTCTCAGCAAAGGTACACCTCTAGTTTAATTGAGTTTCCTACTTTAGAACTTTGAACCAGCAACCTGGTAAGAAAATAATGCTCTAAAGTTGTCTCCGATGCAGTAGTTCTTTAGGGAAAGCTGTAATGCCAATTTGGTTTCTGTTACCGAGGACAAATCATGCTTCTACAATGTGATTTTTAAGCTCCTTCTATCTCAGAGTGACTACTCTGGTGTCACGTTTGATGTGTTCAATTGCTTGAGACTACTTGCATGGTGTTGAATTCACTTTTCGAAGAATATAAACCTGTTCAAAATGTGACTTCATCTTTAGGTTCCAGAGGTGCTTTTATCTGTTCTGTGCTCAGTTTCTAAGATCTTCTGCCTTTAAGGTGATATCTGGTTCCTGTTATGAACATTCGTCAGGACTTTGAATATTTGAGATATGTAATCCATGTGGCAGGGTTCATATTACCACGATTTTTGCTGAGCTGTGTTCGTAAGATCTGAAACTTGCGTATGCTATGCTAATACTGCAGGATGACTATGAAAGTTCACATGATGTGTTCTCTGTGATTTTCCCTCTTTTTTCTATCTGAATCCCTCTGTTTTCTAGTCTAACCCAAAACCTTCTTAAGATTTTTTCTATCTACCTGCGTAACTTCACATCCTGGCCATTGTTCCCCTCCTGAATCTCTTTTAGTAGTTGTGAAATTGAAATCTGAAAAAACTTACTCAGAAACGGAATTGGGAGTTATCTTTTCAGTGGCTAGCTAAATATGCTTCATGTAATCAAAAGATGATGATCTTCTTCCTTGTGGGTTTTCTGCAGATAGATGGCCATAGCGTAGATCATGACAGTTACCTGGATGCAAAGGTATATCTTTCTTGTTTTCAGTGCTCTGTTTTTCATAGTTTTTAATGATAAATATACATTATTGAGCAAACTCACATGTTTATGGATGAAAATCGGCCACTGTGCAGTAATAAATGAATCGTTGTGATTTGAAATTATTTGAAGCTGTATATATATTTGTAAGGCCAATATCATTTTGTTCTCATAACATCCCCCCTCCCCTTTCCGAGAAAACAAAAAAGAGGCAGAAAATTGATAACACTGTGTATTCTATGGTCTGAACTCTGAAGTCAGGACACGGTCGGTACCCAGGCTTTTAGTTTGATGTATTCTAGTTACGCAGTGCTAAAGCTCTAATGGGTGAGGAAAGACCGAAAGACCCTTTTCTGATGGAATACTTTAGAGCTTTCTATATTCGAAAGGATGTTTCCTTTAATGATCTTCAACATTCAATTAAATTCCTTAATATCCATTTTCCCTCCTTGCTTTACAGTGAACAAGAAATATACCAGAAATAACAAAATAGCAACTACCATATAACATTCGTGCAGCTAAATTTGCACTTTGCTGAAAATCTCTGGTGGCTCTACCTCCATTTTTACATTAAATTTCCCAAGTGTCTTGAAAGAGGCTCGCAAACCGGGGAGGGGGGGGGGGCTTCTGTATGCAGCCATACTTTGTAATAACCATAAAGGAGAGGCTGCTTTCAAATACAGTACGCTATCAAATGCCCGGGCCTGACACAAAAATGCCATGAACTGCAGATTTAATTATCTAGTTGATAGAACAAAAAAATTGATTCCAGTTTTGGGGTCCGCTATTTTAGTGCACTAGTTGCTTCCCCCTCAGCTAGGGATCAACTGTAGTAAACATTTGAAACTATGATAAGTAGTGCATAATCCTCCTTCTGTGCTTTCCCCTAACTCATCACTTTGAACAGCAGCAGAATACTTAATTCTATATCAAAATTAGGTTTAATATGCCTTTGGGATATTTAAACATGCATCGGTATTGT
Source organism: Corrigiola litoralis (assembly GCA_901111285.1). Lineage (NCBI taxonomy): Eukaryota > Viridiplantae > Streptophyta > Magnoliopsida > Caryophyllales > Caryophyllaceae > Corrigiola > Corrigiola litoralis. The sequence goes on along the minus strand of CAAKMY010027274.1, from coordinate 14,536 downwards.
TCATATTCGTGGTGTTAGTTTGTCTTTTAGAATGTGTTTTTATGTGGGATCATTTGTTGGATGGAGGATTTCCTGATAAATCAACTCCCCAAACCGGATGATGAATGTGGAATATCCTTTGTTTCAGACGTTTGAAAACAATGATTCATTTGATAATTGTGGATGTATCTCATAAGTCATAACTAGTCCATCTATAAGCAACAATAGGTTACTAAAGGATATGATGAACATCACCGTGCAACTTGATTGTCAAGACATGCTCTAGTTTGGTCATGAGTAGTGTTGTGACTTTACGGAGAGCGTCACAAGTTTGCCCCTCCAAAATTTCTGGTAGACCAAGAGAGACAATGTCTGTACCATGAGAGGTCAGCTGCTTAAACACATAGTAAGAGATGACGCGGCTGGGGTTTCCTATCATTTACTGGATGATTGACCTATGGTTCATCACCTTTCTATGAGATGTCATTTTCCACGTACAATATGCTGTTTTGTCTTGCTCTATGTATCTTGAGCTCTCCTCGCTAAAGTTTTTAAGTGTGTAATTAATCTCGTCCTTTTGTTGCAGGGTGATGCTGATATTTTTTTTCCAACAGACTTCTGGCTTTTGGAACGCATTGACCATCACTGCTCTGGTTGGTTGAAACCAAGCCAAGAAAATCCATCAAAGAAAGGGAGGAAAAGGCGGACTATTACAGTAAGTGTCACATCTGATGTAATGTAGCTCATAAGAAATTGGTCCATGTTGATCGACGTAGTATGCCATTTATCTTACTTTGTAAACTCCTAGAGAAGGGTCAATGCGGTTATGCTGGTAGCATGCTGATTGAGGGGAATTTCACTTATTGAAAATAATGTGTAGCGTTGGTGAAAAAGAAATCCATGACTCTCCGATTCTATTCTATGGTATTGTTTTGTCAACTGAGGGGTCAAAAGTTGGGCCTCGTTCCAATAGGTTGCACACGGGTGCGGTGGCGGGGTTGTACACCTGGCAATGGTCCAATGGAGATAGTTTGACCCGTAGGACTCAAAAGGGCTGGCTTGGGTAGTGGGCAACTCTTCGCTGCTATGTTTTCTGACCTAGTCAGAAGTCTCTCTGTCATCCTTAGTTCCTTACAGAGATATAGGATTTAGGAGCTCTCTGTCAGATTTTATATTTATGAAAAAAGGGTCAAAATGAAAAGTTCAGCATCAGGGAATTTAGCTTGAATATAATCATATCTTGGTAGTACTAGAATTTCAGTTTTCTCTATGGAGGTAGCTGGTATATTAGTATTAGAAGGTCCAAGTAAATACCTACTGTGAGTCCATTGTTTTCTAGGTTTGAACTTTAAAACATTTGAAAGGGTGGAAAGGTACTTGGTTCTCACTTGGTGGGAGGATTACACTCCTTAGATCTTGCTTGTCTAATATGCCTTTGTACTGCCATTCTCTCCTTTAAAACTTGTTTATGTAGCATAAGGGAAATGGAGTGTTTGATGGAAAACTTTGTCGGGGTGGTGTCAGGGATGAGAAGAAGGATCATTTGGTGAGTTAGTATGTGTTTGGCCTAGCTTTTGAAGGTGTTTCAATCCAAAAATTGTAAGTTAGGCCAAACACCTTCTTTTTAGAAACCCAAAATAGTTTTTGAAAAGCCCCAAGAATACTTTTTGACCCCTTGAAAACAGAAGCACCAAATTACTGCCTCTGCTTTTGTTTCTTTCAAAAGCTATTCTCCAAAAAAGAAAAATCTTATTATTTGTTCCAATATCTCATAAATACAATATTCCATTCTCCAAATGAGGAAATTTTCTATATTTGTTCCAAAATTATTGTATACTACTATACTCCCTCTGTCCTGAACTTCCCTTTTGCACAAGTATTTAGGAGAAGCAGGGTAATCTGCTAAAAGACAAAGGAAAAAAAGGAGAAGTTCCAAATTACCCTTATCTCAACCTCACAAGTCACAAGTCAGACCCATTCCCATAAACTCACCCCTTCCTTCCTCCGTACTAATCTCTCTCCCCTATCAAAGTCTCTTTCTCTTTCCTTTCCCCACCCACCATCATCATCCTTATCAACTCACTTAAATAACCACTATCAAGCTCTATTTTTTTCCGGCGACGGACATCACTCACTCTTTCCCTCTCTCCTCACGGTTTGCAACACCTCCATCATTCACTCTTTATTTTTGCGTGGGACCCAAATTTCTTGCTATGGTGTGTTGCCCCTTGTGTGTGGCTGTGGTGAGGGAGGGTCGAGTGGTGGGGTGAGTTTTTCAGGCAGATATTTGCAGGTTGTAGGGATGGCGTGGGTTAGGGTATAATTGTGGTTAGGAGTTCAGGACGGTAAGATGTAGGTCGCCGGTGGCTATGGCGGGGCGGGGTAAGGACGTGGCTGGGTTGGGTGAAGTGGCTCTGATTGTGGTGGGATGGCTGGGCTGTCGGGCTGGTGTGAGAGCTTCTGGAAACAAAAATACGACGGTGTTTGTGGAAGAAAGAGGGTGGTGTAAGAGGAGAGTGCCTCAGATGGGTTTGTGTAGGTGTGGTGGAAAAAGTGATGGTAGGAGGGACTTGGGAGAGAAGATGAAGATGTTGATATTGATAGAGTAGGTGGGTGGATTACTGTTGATTAAGGGGGACTAGTTCAGGCGTACAACACATGTGTTATAGGGTATAATTGTATATTCGGTTGTAGAAAACTTACCTAAAAAAGAAACGTAAACTACCTGTTGGGACATCCCAAAAAAGAAAGTGTAAACTTCTGGGTAGGACAGAGGGAGTAGAAATAGTTTGGCCAAACACTTTTAATTCATAAAAAGCACTTCTACATTAAACTAGGCCAAACTCCAAAAGTTTTTTCAAAAAACAGTTTTTAGATAAACTGTTTTTTTAAACAAAAACAAGCTCCTGAGCAACCTTCTAGGCCCAAGAAACAGAAACTTGGCCAAACCCATCAAAAATAGAAACGCATTCTAACTCCAGGTAGAAGCTCTAGTTTGTAGTTCCCAACTTCAGTCTCTCAGAGCTTACAAAAGGAATTTATGCAACTTTCAGCGTCCAAGACTTCCCCCTGCCCGAAATCCGAATACATAAAGGGCTGCGTGTCCCCTTATGAAAACACAAAGTGGTCCTTCCTTTAATAGAAGACCTGCAAATCTCAACAGTTATGATAGAGGAAATGAACATTATCTTATCTAGCTCTCCAGAGTCCAGTCCAGCCACCTAAGGCAAATTATCAACGTCAAGCAACACCAAATTGACTTCAATCTTATTGTCCACAGCGCTACTTTCAATTCATCAAGTATATCTGTTTGCCTTCTTTTATAAAACTGTTTTACATTTATGTGAAAATATTATACCTCAATTATAAAAATTTCATGTGCTACGTCGTATCACTTGTAGTTTGTTTTTAGAAGATTTGACTTTATGAAACACAGGACATTTTTGTCAAATTCTCACACCAAATGTCACATAACTATCAGTTGCCAACTTTCATGAGTGCTTCATTCTGGCTTCTTATATCTTAATGGATTTCTGTGTTTCTTTACTAGTATTAACTTACCAAGTTCGGGCATGCAGCTTGATACATCTGCTTTTATGGTTGAATTTGGGTTGCCATCAAAAACAAGAACCAAAGATGGTTACAATCCGCTGCTGGATGACTTCAAGAATACGAAATTCTACCTAAGTGTGCCAACTCATAATACGAAGTAGGTAAATGGTACAGGAATGTATTGACCTTTTTTCATTGGAAGAATTGTGGCTGGTGAGCACCTTTTTGTCTGACCCTATAAATCAGGTATTTATTCTTATATCAATGTCCAGATTTTCCGTCTATTGCCTTCTGAGTATCTAGTATTCTTGGCGCCTGCGTTTTGCACATATTGCTGACCATTCTGAGTTCTGCCTTAGGTGAAGCTTATGTAGGCATCCTTGGCTGGACAGTGTACGACCAACAGTTCTGTCAACAAAGTTACACCTGCTACGGGAGTGGTTTCTGTGGCATGCTAAATATACAGCCTGACGGGCAATAGTGGAAGGCATATCCTGGGCTCGACAATGTGATGAAGGTGCTGAAGTTCTGTTTCTATCTGCCTTCGGAACTGTAGTATCTATCTGCCTTCTGAATTAAACGTCATTGGCCTGAGTGTGTTTGATGTTTCATGAGTATAGTTTAATCAATATTAGCACCTTGAAATTATTTGGAAAGAGAAGTTGACAATACTGGTGAAGTTTTTCTAGCCAGGAGCCTGAGAGTAATAATAGACTGATACTTTGATAGCAATTTGCTTAGTAGAGATGTGATCACTAGTCTTACTTCTAACCCTTATTTTTAAATATGGCATATGATCATTATTTAATTGCACCATAGCTATTTTTAAATTATTTTTATGAATGAAATCGATGTTTGCCGACAGAAAATTGTGAGATTTTTAGTTCGTTTCAAGATGCTCATGTCCACAAGGCTAACAATGTAAACAATTTGTAAACCTGTTGTAAAAAATGGGCTCCACTGCATGAATGGATCACCACATTTACCTTAAAACCTCAAAGAATATGTAAGTAGTTTTTATACTGCTAATGCCTGTAAATAAGCTCACATTACTTGAATGTAAAACAGCTTGAATACAACCGAGCTCACTCTTAATATGAGTAAACAATATCAAAGTGTTTCGATATATCTATCATCTTCATCTTGTGAGCTAATTTACAACAAACATGTTCATTTTTCAGTGGTGATATACACGATAACGAGTAAACATGATAGATCATGACTGAACCGAACCAGTGAGAACGGCTCGAAAAATAAAAAGGAAAATGCATAAAACGCTCACATATCTGACATAAAATCGACACTGAGTCAGTTGTCAAAATGGGTTTGTTTGGAAGTACATTGAAGATAAACTCGCATGGTGATATGACAAGGAGACATCAGACATATACTGTGACTGCTCTGGAGCCCACAATGACATGATCCATGTAACATCTTATGTAGCCTAAATCAAAATGGAAACTGGACCTTTTTCCGTCAATCAGTTGTGGTATCATATTAATTCGAATAACATCTTCTGACAAGTCAACGGGCACTCTTTGGCTAGGCATGTTGTACGGGACCCGTTGACCTTGCAAACTCCATGGCTGGACAAGTGATTTTGACTCTTGGTTCATTTTTCAACTCATATCCAATGTTTGGCTTTTAATTGCATCCCTACACAAATTGTATCCCTCTGTCATAATCTATGGCCCTCACCTCTCTCTCTATCTCTATTCATTACAGAACCAAATTGGCCATCTTATGTTTTTGTCTCAAATGTAGAGGAATGGGGTTTGAATGATTGAATATATCAGAACTCCCCCATCCCCAATCATTTGGGAGAACTACACATTACTTATGGCATCGTATTTGTGATAACTATTACGGAGTAATCAGATAGCTTTAGGCTACTATGTTTTTTGTGGCTCCAGACTTTATCAACATATTAAGATGTAATTTATGACTAGTTTTAATCGTTAGCTTAGATTATTGGTTAAGTTGGTTATCTAATATGGAGTATAGTCTTAGAGCCGAACGAGCCAAATGGTCTTGAATTCGAATAATATGTGAAATATAGGTTATGAATATGCACGGGAGGGTTGTATCCATTATCTATTAAACAAATTTACAACAATCTCCAATCATTAAACTATTGAGCCCGAAACACCTAATTTAATTCTTTCAATAATAAAATTTCACCAAAGTTCACCTCCGATCAATGAACTATTAATCTCGGATTTTTTGAAAGTGAATTGAATACCTAATGAAATTTAAGACAGGTATACGTACGTTCACTACAAGCTTGCCTCCAAACCCAACAGGCAAATTCTGTTGTACATTAAGAATGCACACCTCATCAATTGTTATACAATTAAGTAATGGTTTTAATAGAATGAGAGAAAGGAGCAAATTTGGAGAAATATAACATCAAACAATGTCCGTGTTGGCATGAATAAAAGTAAAGATTTGCTGGACAGAGCTAGCAATGTCGTCTGCAGTAAATCGTGCTTCATTAGCTACCTATAAAAAATAACGAATGAGATTTGTGAGCTGATTTTTCCATATGCAACAATAAGATTAAGGAAATTAAAACTAGCAGGATAATTACATAGTGAAACTCGCTAGTTTGGAAGATGGTAAAGTTTATTATATACCTTGACATTGAAAGAGTAGAGAACAGTCTGCTCAATGGTAGTGATGTTGGTGTGGAGAATGCTGAAGTGCAAATCCTCAAGGGCAGCAATGGCCTTAACGAGTTGGCCAGGCCGTCTGCGAGAGAGGATCTTTATCAAAGCATCGAAGCCTAACACCTTCACTTCGACATCTGCAATGCAAGACTTGCTCTCTGCAGTCTCTTCGCGTAGTAAAGCACCTCCTGTAGGGTCTAACTGATCAACAAGGCTGAGCTGATCACCCTGATGATCATTAGGGACTGCTCCTATTGCTCCACAAGTAGCAGAAGCTGTTGGTAGTGCTGGATAACCGAGTGGTTGTTGCGGAGGTTGCTGAACTAGTCCAAGTTGTGATGATGATGTCGAGTCCCCCATTGGTCTCGCCGGTCCAGCTTGATCGCCATACAGTCTCCTCCTCTTCTGAGACTCTAGGCACTGAAGGAGTTGCTCTAGTTCTCTCACAAATTCTATTGCTCCTCCAATTATTGATGCTTGATCTCCCTAAACATATATATCTAAACTCATCAACAAAATACGTACTCAAAATTAGATATCAGAAACGACTTGGTTATACATTGCTTATCTTGATTTGAAAGCCCTTGGATTATTTAGAAATCGTGACATTGTTAGATATGAATTTGTAGAATGTTCACTATATGTGTGAGATTATAACGAAGCTAGCGCTGGAAAACCCTTGAGAAAAGTAGAATGGTAGCTTCACAGCTGTACGTAATCAGTAATTTGAACAAGACAGTAAGCACGTACCCTTTGCACATAGGAGCTTGGCATGAGAGACCTTAAAACGCGAAGATGCTCATTCATTTGCTTCCTTCGGTTTCTTTCAACAGCAATATGCGTCATCCTTTGGCTTTCCACTTCCTCGCTCGTCTTGATGGTTCGAGGCCTTTTCCTTTTGCCATTGCTGCTGCTCTTTCCAACTGCTGCTGTTCCTCCTTCCAAGTTGACCGTTCCAATTTTATCTCCAGTTATGTCAATAACATTCTCATCGGTACTAGTAACGGCTGCATTACCTAGAAACTCAAGTTGCACTGGATTATTATAGCTACTGCCCTTATTGGTTCCTGTGGTTGAGGGACCCGCCATACCATCTTGCTCTTGGCAGTCGTAGCTAAATTCTCTTCCTCTAATGTCATCTAATGCATCACCAAAACCTCCATCATTGTTAGTAGTAGCATTAGTATTATGTCTACTATTGCCATGACCAGGCATCATTAGCTGGTTACTAAGCACAGGAAATTTGAGGAAATAAACCGGGTCAACCCCAGTATCGTCTCCATTTCTATTGATGTCATCGGTGTTGGTATCCAAATCTTGTTGTTGATAATCATGTTGGGGATGGTGAAGTGCCAGCTTTGGGCCAAAATCTGCAAACTGCATAACATCTGCAAAGCTCAGAGTCCTATCAACTGCAGGCATGTCAGTATTGTTGTTGGACTCCAACTGTAGCTGTTGTTGGTGCTGCTGCCACTTCTGCTGCTGTTCATAAGGTGAAACAACATTAGTAGGTGCATTAGAGTTGCTCTGCATGTAACTCACCATAACTGCATGACCATGAATAAGACTTCTACGCGGTTGTAACGATCATCAGGTTGATCACTACTAGGCACTAGTTGACCAGTAAAAGAAGCAACTTTCATTACCTGCTCGTATGAGGACGATGGCCGGGCATGATACAAAGGATTTTGAGGAGGAGAATAGTCTATATTGGCTGCGAAACTCCCTCCAGCTTCAGCTGCCGTCTGCAGAAGTAGCGGACACACAGAATACCCCATAAACAACATGGTATATGAAAATCAGAAAGAGTAGGGAGTGGTGAATAGATTTGTCAGGAAAAACATACAAACAAAAAAACTATATCTGTCATACCGAATAGTTCTCTTCTTGCTGCATATCTGACTTTATATATGCGTCTGAAGTTGCAGGACGTAGTATGACCAGCAATAGACTTTTTTACTTTATATTCTTGTTTAAATTTGTTGGGTACGATAACTTTAATCGTAGAAACAGCACTTTGGTAAGCTCATCACATAAGGACAATTCTCTGGCATGCACCAATGTTAATTTTATCATGTATGCATGTGTATATGTACGTGTACCCCCTCTTCCTCCTGCTGGCTTGGCTTGTGAAAAATACCAACTATTACTACCAATACTGTGATGTCTGTGGTTAAAACTATGGTCTTGTCTTAACTTAGCAATCTAGTATGCCAGTTACTATTTCCCGGAACGTAACAATCTCAATTTCTGCTGGAGAGCTAAAAATTTGGGCTAAGAGGTAAGTATTTGTTACAAGGTTTATTTGGTGATAAGCAACATAGTAAAAATAAGGGTCGTTTTCTAGGGGTGTGTGTGTTTCAAGGATTAGGAATTCTTTTACAAGATGACAGAATATAAATAAGAAAATGCTTAGTGCCTTTGAAGTGTTACAGGTTGAAATTGGTTTTGAATTTGTTCCGAGGAGCTTGATGATCATGATAATGAGGAGGAGAAATGGCTAGGAGCCTTAGAAGAGTAATTATCCACCTCATACAACACCTACAAGTATTCACATGCAACATTTATCTTTACCGCCACTTTATATTGATGGGAATCACAGGCCAACAACGCTCTTGTTACTCACTCTTATACTAAGGGGTTGCTTTTTCATGAATCTAATTAAAGTTCTAAACGCTTCCACTGATGACTTAGCAACTAGCATCCTTGGCTTATTCTTCTATTCAAAGTTTGAAAACTGGATGAACTTCAAAATTTTGCATCTACATGGACCGGTACTTGTTCGGATTTCTTTGTCATGTTTTCTGTCCATGCTACATGATGTCCGTGACAGTCACAATTCTTTTACCACCAAACCAACGTTCCACTTTTATACCTCCGAAACTATAAAAATATTGAAGGGTATGCATAATATGTCTACTTGCATGAAGTATTAATTTTGAGAACTAACCTTGCTTTGAAATTTCATAGCAAATCTAAGAAGCCAAACAAGAAAAAGGGTATCAACTACAAGTCTACAACATATAGTGTAATGAACTAGCATTTGACTCGTGCAATACACGAAATTTGGTTTGATAGAGAGTAATTTGGAATAAAATTTAGCATTTACTACTATGTGATGTAAAAAATGTATATTAATCTTGCCAGAACTTTCAAGTTGGACTAATCTTAAAGCCTATTTATGTTTATTTGAAAATATCGTGCTTTTATATAAAATACTTGTGTTAGCTTTTGAAAAGAAACAAAAACACTAAAAATTAATAAAGCAACGTAGAGACCTAAACTAAAAGATTGGTACAAAAATTTTAAATGGTAAATATAATTAATACTATGATTTCACTGAGACATTATTAACTTAAGTATTCACACACATGTCTCGATTTCTAATTAGGAATGAATCCTAACAATAGCAACCCTCAAATTTATAAAGTTTGGTAGAAAAATGGTAGAAAAAAATATAAAAAGGTAGAAAATGGTAGAAAAGAGTAGAAAAGGTAGAAAAATGATAGAAAATATAGGTTACCCTTAGCGTACACTGCCCATATTTTAGATTCTTGGATATGCCCCTGAATCTGATCCTTTTTAAGTTCCAAGTATCTAGTTAGCCGCACCTTTTTTCATTTTATAAAGATTGAAGTTTTCGAAATTAATAACTTTAATCCTCAAGTACTTCCAATATAAATGGTATATTATCTAAACCTTCATATTTATCTTATAATATGATGCACATGATATGATAGATTTGGTAGAAAATGGTAGAAAAAAATATAAAAAGGTAGAAAATGGTAGAAAAGAGTAGAAAAAGGTAGAAAAATGATAGAAAATATTGGTTACCCTTAGCGTACACTGATTTTAGATTCTTGGATCTGCCCCTAAATCTGATCCTTTTTAAGTTCCTAGTATCCAATTAGCCGCACCTTTTTCATTTTATAAAGATTGAAGTTTCAAAATTAATAATTTCAATCCTCAAGTACTTCCAATAGAAATGGTATATTATTTAAACCTTCATATTTATCTTATAGTATGATGCACATAATATGATCGATAGTTAAATAAGATGATTTTGATGACGTGGATGTTGAGTTTGCATTGAGGTGGATGAACATGTGGCAACCTCCCTTGCTTGCAACGCCTTTTAATAGTACTAGTATTTACACCCGGCGTTGCCCGGGCTGCGTGATTTTACTTATTTTCACCCACGCTAATGACTTCATATGGACTAAAGTACCCTAAACTAATGATCCTCATTTAAACCAAGTCATTTGACGCAAATAACTCGAAATTATCTATGACTAATAAGGATTTGAACATGGCCCTAATCTAAAGCCAATTACTTGACATGAATATACCTAATATAAACCATGTGCGATTGATCCGAATCCAATCTTAACTTATTGTTTGAAACATGTTGACTCATATTTTCTATCTACATGTTGACATGATCCGAAATGCTTTTATGATTCCAAATAACCTTAACGTACCCAACATGACCAGACCCATACTAGTCCGTCAAGTAGAACATGGAACATTAAAACCAATCCAAATATAACCCGAACCGCCCAATATATGTTGGAAAAGTCAATATTCATAATTGACTGTCATAAACCTGACCCAAAGTACCCAAATGAACATGATCTTACCCGAACAAAACTCATTCAATACATTCGGAAATAGAAATTTAAAAACTCGACTTCGGCAAAATTTATTAAGCAAAACTCAAAATGACCCGAACCCAAGTTAAACTAAAACTCAATTCAACGCGTAACATGATCCGACCAACCCAAGAAACTTCCTATCCTCGACAACCTCTTTTATTTGGTGCTTGGAAGTACCCACTACTTTAGTCTCTTTGCTCAACTCAAAACCCGATTTAATCTTAAATATGAACTAACCTGACCATCACCAGATATTCATAAGATTATAAGAACATGGATTGTTCATAAATTCATAATTTATCAATATTTGACATGCATATTAAAGAAACATACAACATCAAAAGTATGAAAACAATGAATTCCCTAAAAACGAATAATACATTCATATAAACGAATTTGACATTATGTTGGAGGATTGACCGTATATATATTAAACATTAGCATAAAATACCTAGCTGTATTTGACTTCTATTATTATTAGGCTTTTATATTTACCATTTCATCTAAACTAAGTTTTGTATTTTATTAGGACTCTAAATGATAGGTTAAAAGGACACTTGGATTAGGACTCTAAGTGTACACATCTTAACAGGACTCTTAAGTGTACACTTGGTTGTTAATGAGTGGTGCCAAGTTAATGAGTGGTGCCAAATGGCAGACATTAAGGGCGTGATTTCTGCTTTATATATTAGTATAGAGATAGAGATATAGAGATTAGTATAGATATTTATAATAATATTTTAGCTACAATAACATGGTACGTAATTGCTATTTTTTTGTGAGTGGAAATGATAAACAAATATAATCTCATAACCTCATTTTAACAAAAGAAAAATTAATTCTCTAATTAAATATAAATATAATAAAAAAATGATTACAATGAAGTTTTGAATTGGAGTATATATCATGTAACGAATTTTATTGGAGTATATATATATAGGCATATATTTACATCAAGGAAAATCAATTGATTGATGTTATCTTAATTTTAACAGCAACACTCTTATAGGACGGTGTTTTTATAAGTTACAAAAAGACAAGCCCATCAACCAAACCCACCGTGGATCTTCCTTTCTGTTCCCTTCGCTCCCCACCAAAATTGAGTAATCAAAGATTGAATCTCATCTAGGATTCTAAACCCACGCATCATATAAGTGGAGATTGATTGGAGCACCGCTTTAATAAGGGTCTCCTTCCCCGCCTTAGACATAAGCTTTTCTTTCCACCCACTCGCCTTCTTCCACACCCTCTCTTTCAAACTAGCAAAAATAGCCTTCTCAAATCTTCATATTATCGTCGAGAGCCCTAGATACTTCGCATGCCGTTCCACCATTTAAACCCCAAGGACGGAAACAATCTCATCCCTCGTTGTATTGGAGACATTTTTGCTAAACGACACCTCTGTCTTCTCGAAATTATTTTTTTGACCTAATTCCCTTTCATAGCAACTGATAATATCAATAATCTTAGAGCATTCTTGGTGGTGCGCCCTAGAAAAAAAGATACTCTCATCCGTAAAGAAAAAATGTGAAATTCGGGGGGGGGGGGGTCTACATACAAACTCGAGCCCCATGGATAAGCTTCACCTCGGCCGCCTTTGAAAGAAAAGTAGAGAAAGCATCCGCAGAAAACAAGAACAGATAAGGCGACATCGGATCCCCTTGTCGAAGCCCCCTCGAAGGCATCACCAAACCCTTCAACTGTCCATTGATCTTGAAAGAGAACTTAACTCTTGAGATACAACTTGATACTTTTGCCACCCACATTACATAAACTTATAGGACGATACTCCGTGATTCTCTTGGGCTCTTTGCACTTCAGTATCAATGCAATGGAGGTACAATTTATGTTGTCCAACCCCACATGTCCTCGCCACCACCTTCTAACAAAATCCACAATATCTGCATAACATCCGGTCTCGGGGCTTTGTTATGATGCATCTATGACAAGGCCTCCCACACCTCCTCATGCGATGGTAACACAAGAAGCTTGTTGTTCATTCCATTGTCCACCTTTACTTATATCCCCGCTAAAGCTTCATCGCAACCAACCGAGCCCTAGGTCTCGTATAAGGAACCAAAATACCCAGTGCCCTTTCAATTCCCTGATCATCTGTTGTCATAGCACATGTACTCGTTTCCAAGACTCTGATTTCATTGCGAAGTTTCCTCTGGCTAGCTTTTGTGGTGGAAATACGACGTATTCTTATCTCCATCGCTCAACTCATTGACCCGGGCTCTCTCCAACCAATATGACTCCCTCTGACGGAACAACCCATCTAGTTTAATAGACAAAGCATTACAATCAACAATCATGCATAGTCCTCATCGTGAATGTGTTTATATTTATGTAGTACAATAATACAATCTTGACTTATAAAAATATTCGTAAGATGAAGTTTGGGCCATTTTGGGTCGGGATATTAGGGTCGGGCGAGGGGCGGTCATCTTTGGGTTTGACTGATTTGGATTTGGTACAAGACGAGTCGAGTCATTTTTTGGTTTAGCTGATTTGTATGGTCAGGTCCAGGTATTTAGATTATTTAGGTTACAGGTTAAAATCGGGTCGTCTTTTCGAGGTTTTGTGATTAGGTCAACTCTGTCAGGTCTACACGGAGTCGAGTTTAGACCGAGTTGAACTCGAGGGCTCATCGAGCTAGCTTAGCTATCTTAAATGGAATAAAGTAGACATTGCGACGAATTTATAAATGGAATTTAGAAGCGATAATACGACGAATACCTTCAATCCCAATTACAATTAACAAAGCTAGACCCACTTATTCATGTAAGTTAACTTTGCTTTTTTTTTTTTTTTATTCTTTAAAGGGATTATGATTCTTTGATTTGTTTATTGAATTGACAATAATGTTTGATTACTACTCATATCTATAGTATTACCTAATACACTAAGAAATCTCAACCTATACGACACATGACATATATTTATGGCAACAGTCACCTATTAATTACACACCAATTTAATTTTCTTACACTTACAAAACACATAAGTTGATGACAAATCACATAAATAGTTCAACTTAGATGTAAATTCCTTTCCATTTTTCTTTTCATATACACAAGGCTTCATTTTATAAATATAAATTAAGTATGTAAACATCTATAGTATTATCTTATACACCTAAGAAACTCTATAGCGAGGACATGTGGACCCTATTTAATAGGGTCATAAATAAAAAAAACTCCTATTAAAACTTATGTGGGATGGTAAGCCAAAGAACGCCATCTTCATTAGAGACCTTTTAGGTTCTGTAACAGGCATGGTTTAATTTTGTTTTAAATTAACTATTAACTAATTAAACTCATTGAAAATCTATTTATGAAAATAATGAAACTCCTACAGTTTTACTATTGGTTTTCCACTTATACTCAATTACTTGCAATAGTCTATATAAGAGCAATAGAAAGCTATTTGCATCCTCTTTCAAGACTTGATCATCGTTTTTGAGGTATTCTTCTTTCATACTTTGGCATCAGTTCACACTTTTTTTTTTGTTATGTTTATCATTGATTCGTTGTTCAGATGTGTTCTCCTCCAATAAGTGGCACCATAAAGTAATTGAAAGATTGAAATAAGTGGATTAAACAGTAATTTTATGTTTCTTTGTCTTTTATGACTTTCATGTCATTTTTGCGTTACTATTTCATTCGCGTATTATTTTCA
>CAAKMY010027263.1:0-13951 GCA_901111285.1 Corrigiola litoralis | reverse complement strand
CCCACCCCTTCTAAATTTTGGGAAAATTTAAACATAGGCCAGGAACCCGAGTTTATTACCACTACGCTTGACCTCTACAAGCGCTAAGGCTAAAAAAAGTGACAAACCAAACAACCAACCCTCTAACTGAAACTAAGTTAGCTACAATGTTACAGAAGTTATTAATTAGTACAATATAAGATCACAAATTAATAAATAAAAATCTCATTAAGATTTAAGAGATTTACATTTAGAGCTGAATTCCTATGGAAAACCCTTACCAAATATCTGTCAAATCGTCTGCTCACCAAAAGGATCAAAATAAAAACACTCAAAGTCAACGAAATTCGTACCTCAAATCTAAAGATCTAAAAAAACAAATTATGAGAAATAACAGCAAACCACTTATCAACACTGCTGAGTACCATGCTCCAGTTCCCAACCTACGTCCTCCTTTATCCTCAGACATAGTGCAGGTGATTCATGGTGTAGCCACATAAGTAAAACCATAATCCAATCTCAATAACACTAGTCATCTTGGCCTTGTAAATTCTCAATAGCCTCCATGCTTAATCCATATATAACAACAGACCATGCTCATTACCATAAGTTGCTCATCACAAGGGTCGTACTCTTTGGCTACTCGCCCAAACTCAATCACAAAAGAATCTAGCCACTTGGACGCAACACCAAACCAAACCCATGATGACATTCTCAATTCAATTCCGAGAGAAATACCCAAATCCGATTTATAGGATACACTCACGGCTCTTTTGGTACTAAATACAGGAATGAAATGTGTTCGCACCTAAATATGTGGTAATGGGAGATAATCAAAGATGTATCGATATGCATATGTTTGCCAATGGCGTTGCATTACTTCTGCCTCCTCAATGACAAATACACAATCAAAATCCATTCACATTCTCGTATTCTATGACCTTGTACCAAACGAACCGGCAAGGTTATCATGTTTCAATTAAAAGTCAAAGCATGGGTGTCCTAACTAGCCATAATTTCTGACGCTCATAAACAAAACACAAAAGGCATCACTCACAGCCACAACATCTAAAAATTAAAGTCATCAACACTTTTTGTTCAATCTACCACAAACTCAATCCGACAGTCTTTTCTCTTTTTCGATAATCAGGAAAGCATTTTAGCGGAACACAAATTATTAAAAGAGACAGTGTAATTTTAACTTAAAATTAGACACGGTTACCAATTGAGTTAAAGTGGTCACTTTTTATTAACACTATAACAAAAGTTACCGTCATTTTAACTTAAAACTAGACAGTCTCATACAAGACTTTTTACCAACGAAACGGGAAGAGCCAGAGTTCAGTTATCCCATTTGAGCCAATGCTACCTACACATATTACAGCTACAGCTCGTTGCATCTGCTTAAGCTATAATTTGTTACACTCTTGCCAATAATAACCCAATGGCAAATTACAATAAATAAAATCGAGTAAACATCCAGTTCTACACCAATAGTATTTGGCTCTTTCTCTTCCCTATCAAATAATAATTAACCAAAAAAAAGCACATAAAGTCTCGGGAGAGGCCGTCTACTTCGGAACCATGTTGGCCCAACAAAGAGATATAAATCTATAACTTGACTTGGACTTGTAGGGAATTAAGATAGATTTAGCTTGCAACGAGCTCGTTAAAGTAGACGGTCTTTTCTAAGAATTTATGAAAAAAGCAATAGTGACTATCAAAAGATAAGTAAATAATTAAAAATACCCAGATTAATTTTTCCCTTCCACTTCCCTCTCAGACACTTAACAACCAAAAATATGCAAAATTTATATCAAATTCTCAGCTAGACATTTCATCAAACAGTTGGTGTGCACAAAGTTCAAACACAAAGCAAAAAACCTCAACCTACCAGAATAATATGCCGCTTAGCCTGAGACACTTTGGAGAGTGATGGTTTGGGGTTTAAAGCTCTGGGTTTATGGTGGTGTATATTAGACTCGTAAATCTGGTTTTTCTGTGTTTTTAATCATTTTCAGTAAAATGAAATTTTTGCCCTTGACCCGTTTGGGTAACCCGGACCCGACCCTTTTGGACCCGGAAAATTTTCGGGTGAAGGACGTGTTCATTACATCGTTTTGTTTTGGTAATTTTTTGTTTATGATTTTATTTGTTCTGAATTCCGAAGTTTCCGTACTGTATTTATTTGTAGTGTATTTTTATATCTTACTTCTCGAAATTTTGCTTAATTTTCTGAGCTTTTGTGAAGATATAATCATGTATAAAGAACAAACCCAAAATGGGTTTGGATGTTTTTGGGTGTTGGGTGAAAAAAACCAGGTTTAAACCTAATAAAAAAGACCAAATTTTTCGGTCGATTGAGTTTTTGAAAGGTCTACTAGAAACTCAAAGAGAGAGGTAACTATAGTGGCCGCAATCGGATGGGTCTAGTAAGACTATTGCTTTCAATTGGTTGCGTTGGTTCTTATCACTTAGGGTTACGTCGATGTTTCATTAGGTTATTTTCAAGTGAATCATGTTCAATTAGGGTCAATATATAACATCTTTTTCAATAGTACAACTATTTTAGGGCTTGTTCAATTTGGTCTGATGCAATCACTCTTGTAATTGTTGGTTTTACCCCCTCTATTATCTCATAATAAAGTGATTAGTTATCCCTTAATTAATCTAATCCAAGATCTTATTATGGTTTGTGTGAATTAAGTCTAGAAAGCAAGTAATACTCAATTTTACTTACAATCTCCTTGAAGCTTGATTAGTAGACTTAACTACTAATGTCTTGAGCTGCCTTTGGTAAGGATCCTCCTTCCCGCGCCTTCTTGAGATCTTGAACTCTTTAAGCCTCTAAGAATAAGAGGTCTCCTTAGGTGAGTCCCCAAGGATCACCAAGCTCCAATTTCTTCTCTTGGTCTTGCTAGAAACCCTAGGAAAACGACCCTTAAATCTCAACCAAAACCTATAACTATTATATGCTTTGTGATCTAGATATCATAAGGATACTTAATATGTATTTGCATGTAAGATTTTATAAACAATTTTTACTCTATTTGTCCTAGACAATTTTCAGTTTTGGGAAGAACAAGAGAAAGCTTTTCTCTTATTTGTTCTAAATTTTTTGTGAAATAAGAGTAAGTGAAATTTTCTGATTTGTGAGAAGAGATAATGAGCAAGACTTAGCAAGTCTTGGTCCCTCATTCTCTTACTTATAGAAGTGTTTAGTGGCCAAGTGGCCTACTCACTCATAATATAAAAATTGTGAGTGAGATTGTACCACAATTCCAAGTAACACGTACTAGATAAGATTAGTAGTACTCTCTACTAATCAGTAATTACATCTAATGTAATGTCTAGCTGAATTACTAATCACTTACAAACCACATTATAACTAAATCTTAGTTATAAATAAAGTCTTACTTTAGGATTAGAACTGACGTGAATCGATTTATAATTTATTTTCATTTAAAAAATTACAAAATCGATTCATCCGAACTCGAGTTCTAAACTCGTACAATTACATAATATATTAGCTAACCCTTAGCCATCCTTATCGGGATACGACCACGTATCTAATGTATGTGTCGTACTTAGGAGTTGATTCACCTTTTAGGTGTGACCTTAGGGATCAGTTGATTATCTCCGTCACACGACACTAATGTCAAACCCTAGCACACCAATCATTACCAATATACGATAATCAACCGATTAATGAGAAATCATCTAATGATTATATTAAATCCGGTTTTATTCTGATTGAGATTTATTAATATAATCATACTTGTCGGAGGACACTACTCCAATAATAATCACTCAATGATGATGATGATTTCATTTTAATTCAATATTGCAACTCACAACTATAGGATTCATTAGTGCAAGGTACATGAGAAAAAATGGACGAAATTATCAACGAGTCTAATGTCTCAACTTAGTTGGTACTAGTGTTCAAGGTAAATGTGCCTCAAAAGTAGGTTTATAATTCTTTATCTAAGGTAGCATTAAAAAGAAGATCAAAGTTAAGTTGGGGTCGTTGTGTTGTATTTTGACTGAGGAAATGGATCATACATAAAAACACAACAACAACAAAAAAACCATTATCCATGTTATGTAAATAGTGAATCAGTATACCCTCCTTATTCATCAACAAAATCACGATAGAGCCTTGAGAATGAGATTAACATACAACCTTGGTTTGGTGAATAGATTTTAAGTGATTTTTTGGTTGACTTTCACGGTTGGCTTCAACGCCGACTTTTGAGTTAGTTTTGCTAAAGCTGTTCAAAATAACTTTTTCTTGTGCGTTTTGGCCCCACTTTACAATAAGATAACTAATTACACTTAATTTTACTAAACACTTTTCATCACTAAAGCAAACAAACAACAAATAATATAAGAGTAAGGGCTTGTTCTCCTCAACTTATTTCTATCAGGAAAAATAATCAGAAAAAATAAGATAACATAAGGTAAGATAAGTGAAAATAAGTTATCTAAAAAAAAAAAAAAGTAAAAATAAGTTGAAGAGAACATACCCTAACTCCCAAATATCAATACTTATAAAATTACAATAATAATATTTACTAGTACTGGTCAAATAGTTATTTTACAAAATTGGTTAAACTAGTTAATACTTGAAACATGAAGTAGCAATTTCTCATTTTGACTTGTACTTGGAATACTTGGTGGGAGTTTGATCCATTCTTTGACCATTGCTCTAACAATGAAGCTCTCAGCTCATGTTGTGTCTCCAACCACTGAACCCACCTCACAATATTTAGTCAAAACCAAAAGCAATCACCATTTCTTCCCAACTTCCACAACTTTCCATCGTCCCATTTCCATCAAATGCGCTGCTCGTTTCCGTCCTTGTATTGACATTCACAAGGTCTCCTTTATTTCTCTTTTCTTTTATTTATGTAAATTTTTACTTTTAGTAATTATCATATGTTGTGTTCAAGTTTTTATCTTTTTGGTTTTCACCATCTGGTTTAGTCGGGATTGGAGCCGGGTGCCCGGGTAGGACCACTAGGACGGCAAAGCTCTCGCTCTGAGTTTGCATTCCCTGGGTCTCGAACCTGTGTCCTCTGGTTAAGCTAGAACAACCCCTAGCCAGTTGATCTTTGTTAATTATTTGGTGTGTTGAAGTTTTTATCTTTTTTTTTTTTTGGTTTTTACCATCTGGTTCGAGCCGGGTAGGACCACTAGTGCGGCACAACTCTCCCTATGAGTTTTAACACTGCTGCATTCCCAGAGTCTCGAACTTTAAATCTCTGGTTAAGCTAGAACCACCCCTTACCAGTTGATCTTTGTTAATTGTATGGTGTGTTGAAGTTTTGATCCTTGTTGATTATTATATGATGGGTTTGTTTAATTCATATGTACAGTGTTTGTGACCCACTTTATTTATCTCTTAATTGTTGAAAGTTTTGAACTTTGGTCAGTTATGGTATGGTGGGTTTGTTTAATTTGTTTGCACTAGGTATTTAGAAGCCTTTGTTTCTCTCTCAATTGTTGAAAAATATGATTTTTGTGGATACAATGTGGGTTATGTTTGGCGAAATTGACTGAAAAGTTAGTTGGAAACTAAAAAGGTAGCCGAAGGTGACTAGACTCTTTTTAGACTAGCTACCTCACGTAGCTTTATTTTTTCGTGCAGCTGAAATTCATTTCAGGTAGTGTCACCAAGCGACTTTAATTTTTTTTATTAAAGCTATTTTTGCCACTGAAAAGGTAGTTGAAAATGGAAAAGGTAGTTGAAAATGGAAAAGGTTGCTGAAAATTGAGAAGGTGACTGAATTGAAGGTAGTCTCACTGGAAAGTTTTTTAGACAAGCTACCTCATGTAGCTAAAATTCATAAAGGATAGTATTACTGAACGACCTTCAATAATAAACTAGCTGAAATTGTGGTCAAAGAAGGCAATATAGTCAAATAAGGTTCACTGAAATGCCTTACCAAACACACTCATGGTGGAATGCTCATTTTTGTACTCCAGGTTTTGTGAAATTTCTGAAATTATCTTTTTTATTTTTTATTTTTAAGTTGAAGGTAGAAAAGGTATAATCTTTGTTAGTAGAAGTATCCAGGGTTTTGTTGAATTTGATGTGTAATGTGTCTAGGTCGTGATTTGTTTTCACTCTCTTTTGTTAAATTTTGAGATTTGTGTCCATAGTGTAAATCTTCGTTTGTACAATTGTGGCGGACATGTTAAATTATAAACCCTTTATATGTTAAATTTTGAGATTGGTGTTAGAAATTTGGATATTTGTTTGTAAAAGTGACCAGGGTTGTTGAATTCGAACAGGGTAAAGTGAAGCAGATTGTTGGGTCAACTCTTTCGGATTTGAAGGAAGGAGGGTCATCATCTTCTGCTCTGGTAACAAATTTCGAGTCCGATAAGTCAGCAGGTGAATATGCAAGGTTGTACAAAGATGATGAGCTTTTGGGTGGTCATGTCATCATGCTTGGAGCTGACCCTTTGAGCCAAGCTGCTGCCGTCGAGGCATTACGAGCTTATCCTGGTGGGTTCTCATAGCTTCTGCCTTCAGTGATGTTTAAAGTGATTAGTCCTGTAGGTTGGTGCTATTTCCGTATGTGTTCTTTTCTATGAAAATAATAACAGTCTGTGTATATCTATGGTGTCCTTTAAGTTATTGTTTTTGTGTTTTTATGTCTGATGAATTGGCGTGGACTGGAATTTTGATAAACTGTGGTATGTTAAGATATAAAGTGAGAGAATGTTTGATTGCATATTTGCATCAGAATCTACTTCATGGGTTCTATGGTCTTGGTTGAATGATTTTGTCATAATACTAGATATGTTTCATCTGCTGAACTTACTTCCAGGTTGGTAACATCTAGGTGGGTTGCAGGTTGGAGGGGGAATAAATTCCGACAATGCATTTAGTTACATTGAGGAAGGTGCCAGCCATGTTATTGTGACATCAGTAAGTTTTCTTATGTTCAGGTTTAAATTTATGTGTTGCTTGTTTCAGACATAGCTCTTAGCTGGAATATCAGTTGCCTGTTAGGAACCAGGTTTGGAAAGAATACCTAAAAATGGTGCTGCTGAGTAATCTAATGGGTGATATTGAGTTGGATAACTAAAAGTATTCAATTATCCTCGTAATACCATCAAATAGGACCTTGCAGGAGCCTTGTAGCCTTTAAGTAGATATCGTGCTAGTAGGATTTGTTATCTGAAGTATTCCTGTCAGCCATTGATACGTGAAATTTCCTTCATGTGCTTCTCATGCCATGATCTAGTGAAGTGGTTGTCTCAAAATGATTATTGATTGTAGAGTGCTCAAATAATCTTACACAAACTTAATGATAAATTTTGATTTGGTAGAAATTTAGTTAATGTGAGATGACCGACACACTGTTTTTCTCACATTATTTCATGGAAGGTTCTTTTTTTCTGAATCATAACTAAACTTGACGATGCACGTAACTGCAGTACGTGTTCAACAATGGGCAAATGGATCTTGATAGGCTTAAGGATCTTGTCCATGCTGTTGGAAAAAAGAGGCTTGTTTTGGATCTGAGCTGCAGAAAAAAGGTATCTATCTTGTTTGTGCTTCTCTCTCTTTTTCACTTGCTTTAGATCTGAATATAGAAACAGTTTGCAAGCGAAAATTTAGCATGTAATATACAATCCTCACATTGAACAAAGTTCTGAGCTTGAAGTTGTTCTTCTTACACATTTGGTGCTATTCCATGATTTTCTCAACCTTTAAGACTGAAGAACGCTTCAGCTTCATATCCTACTGAAAATATCAGCCTGCTTTAGTTAAAATGGTTCAGATATTCTGACTGCTGCCATAATTCCAGAACTTTGACTGATCCAGTGAACAGATCAATGTCGCCTTGCTGCATGGAGCTGTGACATCAATCTTGTGATTAATCAGCCCGTGAGAAAGTTGCAATGACATGAGATAGTATATAACGAGTCTTCATATTTCCTCTCCAGCATCATTTTAGGCTTCCGACCCCATGCAAAACCCTGTATTGTTCACCGATGAGACAACAGTCGTGAGTAGTGTCCAAAGGGCTTGTGGTCTCATCGAACTTGTTCACTTCTGTGCAGTGTGCCGGTTCCATTCCATCACTGAAAAGAAAATCTTCTTTCTACTAGTTACCTTAGGTTAATTAGGTAAGGTTGCATACATATAGGACTCCCCAGACCTCGCCTAGAGCAAGATTCATACTGGATTGTTGTTGATTGTCGTTGTATCCGTAGTTGGATTATCCCATTCATGATTTAGTTTGACACAGGAACTGCGACCTTCACCAGTTAAGTGCAGAGACCTATTTAGTCCTTCCATCCCACAGTTGTCCAGGTCTGATATTGCAGTTGCAACTGCAAATGTTTCTCCCCCATTTCTGAAGGAGCTTCATATGTTGGGTTTGACTAATTAACTGACTGCCATGACAAAAGGCCAAGAATTGATTCTTCTTTCTACTAGTTACCTTAGGTTAATTAGGTAAGGTTGCATACATATAGGACTCCCCAGACCTCGCCTAGAGCAAGATTCATACTGGATTGTTGTTGATTGTCGTTGTATCCGTAGTTGGATTATCCCATTCATGATCTAGTTTGACACAGGAACTGCGACCTTCACCAGTTAAGTGCAGAGACCTATTTAGTCCTTCCATCCCACAGTTGTCCAGGTCTGTTATTGCAGTTGCAACTGCAAATGTTTCTCCCCCATTTCTGAAGGAGCTTCATATGTTGGGTTTGACTAATTAACTGACTGCCATGACAAAAGGCCAAGAAGTAGAATCCGCTCATGATTCAGAGGAATAAGCCTCAGACTACAAGAGAAATGGGAGGGCAGAGGTTGCGAAAGGCTGAGGTTTTGAAGACTGAATTTTATCACCATTGACATTAGGAAATTTAGCTTTTGTGGAGCACCTTCTTCTGGTTGTAACTAATCGATAATGCTGGTCTATAATTGCACGCAGTATCTACTGTCCATCCGTATGTCTGGATAGGTAATACGTTCGGTTCTAAGTGCTTGCTTGGAGACAAAGAAATAGAAAGAAAAGTTACTAGTAAAGGAACTAAAAAAACAAAATGCAAGCCAAACTTCATTCATTCAAAGTTCTTCCGGTTGCTACCATCGATGATGATGGGACCAGTACCGATAGCATCCCTTCCAGTCTCCCTTCCTATGCTTTCTAAAATGACTTGCTCGCTGTCTTGCTCAAGCTTATACCGATAGCTGGAGCTCGTTTAAGCTTGTGTTTGGCTCGAAGCTCAGTAAGTTCAAGCTAGGCTTGATTCCAATATCACAACTTAGGTTCGGCTCGGGTTCTTAATCTTTTTTTATATTTTATTTTACGACCAGCTTTAAAGTTCGAACTTTTACTAATAAATTCAAAAAAAAAAACCATATGAGCACTTTAAGATAACATGGTACCCTATTTCCTATCAAATTCCTTCCAATATTTTAAGAAGCATTGTTTATTAATAGGCCCATAGGCCATAGCATAACCTACACAGTACATCTAATTTTTCTTTTCTAAAACAAACCGAGCCGAACTCATAGGAGCCAAGCTTGGGATTGGGGTTGGATTACCCAAGGCTTGGTTTTAGCTCGGCTTGGGCTGGTACCTGACCAAGTTCCAGCCGAGCATTGACCGGACCAATTCTGAGCGGCTCAGTTCATTTACCACCCCAGTCTTGCTGAGAACATTCTGCATCACTTAATATTCTCTGATCTTGCATGGAATGAAATGAAAACTTGTCTATTATTATACTGATCTTGCAGTAGTATATAACCACTGTACTAGGTCAGGTGCTAAATATCTTGCATGTCTCAACTGCCATGCCACCTCTCAAATAAATAATGCAAAATAGCATATTTATGTACTTAAAAGTTAAAAATTATCAGAACTGGGAAAAATTATGGATAGATTGTTAATAAACAACTCGCATCTCTTCTTAGGGATAATTGCAAACATGGTCATTCAATTGAAGTGGGTTGGTTTGTTTATCTTACGCATATTCCTGGTAAGGGTGTAAAGATAGAGTCTTCATCTCCTTACTAAATAACCTGTCGAAGATATTTACCGCTGGTTTACTTTGCAGGAAGGTAAATACGCTATTGTGACTGACAGATGGCAGAAGTTCAGCGATGTATATGTTGACGAGTGCACTCTTGAATTTCTCGCTGGCTATGCTGATGAGTTTTTGGTACATGGTGTTGATGTTGAAGGCAAAAAGTGCGTTTATTTCTTCTTTTTTTATTTCATCGCCAAGATGGACAGCTTTTACCCTCGTCTTTGCTCAAATGGAATTTGGATTATCCTGTCTAGGCAATAGGCATAATGATAAGTAATGATTTTTAGCTTAATCTAGCTTGACTGTCTCTTCAACTCATAACAGAAAACTTCTATGGGTTAATCCACCTTTGAGATAAGCTCACTTGACGAGATAATAGTTATGTTCTGTAGTCACGTAGCCTTAACTTTCATTGCTTTCCTTGTTTACTGCAGGTTAGGGATCGATGAAGAGCTAGTGTCATTGTTGGGAAAGTTCTCACCGGTGAGTTTGAATTTCTCTTAGTCGTGTTCTGAAATTGGAACACCTCATCTAGTCCACTCACAAGGAATTAGGTTCCTTTGCCCGAAGAGCCGGTTTCTTTCGAGAGGAATCAATGTGTCAGTATTTCGTTACGGAAATACATCTAATAGAGGGTTTGGAGCCATTTAAAATGACAAGAGTTGTATAATATGTTGCTCGGACTCTGTGTCCAGTATCCGACATTGGTGCATGTCTAATTTCTGAGTGAAATTAAAATTACGTACGTCCCTTCACATTGATGACTGTCTTATTATGTCCTTTGGGTTGTGAAGATAGAAGCTTTGGCCTTTTAATGGGGGATGCTTGTCCTTTCTTTTATTTGATGTTTAGATTGCAATCAGTCACAGGCACGAGCAAGTCTTATTTGCCGTATTAGACAGTTTAAAACTTCCTACACAGCCTCATATGATTCTTTATTTACATAACCACCAGCCAGCGGTTAAGTTTTGAAAGTTCCAGATACAGTAGTTGTCCCTTCAACCAAAAAATGATTGTTTATTAAGTATTGGGGATTGCCAAAGTGGTGTCATTCTCATTTTCCAACTGTGAAATGTGGGTTCGATTCTTACATGCGACTTTGTTGCTATTTTTGTACCAAAAGAAAAAATAATATTTGTAAATGAGCATAAATGCACCCCTTGTATTAATCTCTGGATTTATGTTTTCATTATAGATTCCAGTGACCTATGCTGGGGGCGTGACAGTCATGGATGATCTACAGAGGATAAAGGTGGCAGGACAGGAGCGGGTTGATGCAACAGTGGGGAGTGCTTTGGATATATTTGGAGGCAGCTTAGCGTACAAAGATGTTGTTGCATGGCACCGTAGGCAAGAATCTCTGACTGCCGACATCTCATAATGATTAGGATTGTTGTATGTCATTGGGAAATAATACAGAAATTAGGACTCCCTGGTCGGGATGGAATTCAGTGGTGTACAATTAATCACTTCTGTTACGAGTGTCAATCTCACAGACAACAGTTGAGCTAATTTATCACTTCCATTTAAAAATGTTGCTTAGAGATGGTTAAAAAGGCTTATAAGTTTGTAATTTGCACCATTTGCTTTATGACATTATCTAAGGTCCTTTAACATACAATTAAGAAAAATATGACTCGATTTTTGCGGGTCCACTTTCCTTATTAAGGCATGACTTAGAGTTTTGTCGCAAAAATACCCAAAAACTTTTTAAATTATATAAAAGTATTTTTAGATACGAATCTAATAGTTACGGAGTAATATTTTATCTTTACGCAATGACTTATTGATGTGTTTGAAAGAGCATATGGCACAAATTTATCAGGACGAAAGGAGCATGGATCAAGGATATAAATCGTAACTCTGTTTCGCATCTGATTCTCTTTTCTAAATCCTTTATGAGCATTACAAACGCATATTACATTACATTTGTCAGGATAGTTTCTTAGTTTGCACAATTGCAGTTTTTGTGTATCTGAGCTTACAACACATTTCACAAGTATTCTTACTCGGGAGACTCGTAGTCTCATTAGTTATATGTCGGGTCGGCTAACCAGTGCGATACAAAAATCGCATGGATGACAAGTTTACAGTTTGCTGCTACGGAGTACTATATCCGTTTGATGGTAATGATTAATCACTTCTGTTTCATGGTATACAAGTTCAGAACTAAGAGAAAAAAACAAGCCAGACTCCAATTATATTTCAAGAAGTTAACGGGCACATAAAAAAAAAAATGAGAATAAATTTCAAGTTTGGTCGGGCACTAGTAAGTGAGATCAGACTATTTTTCTAGAAATCAACTGACTTACATTATACACGATTAATAAAACACTTAAGATGAATTTAATTAAATTACACGATAAAATATTAGCTAATATCAAAAACATACATCTGTCCAAGAAGTCTAAACAAAGTTTACAACACAACCGATGAAGCTTGCATATTCGATTATTCGTCCAGCTACTCATCTGAACGGAAACCTTGGCTTGCTCGGTCAAAAGATTTTTCCTCCAGCCTACCACTTTACTCCAGCAATATCTTCCCAGTCTTTCAACAGTATATTTTAACACATAATATCATCCCAGTCACCAGACTAGAGAGTCGCTGCAATTCTGCAATTAAAAACGTCTAACATCTTTTGGTGGCTTGAAGTTAAGAGGATGCGTTTCGGGAGTAGCTGTATCATCCTCTTTCCACATTTTAATTGTCTTGTCAGCTTCACATGTCACCAGCCTCGTACCAGTGACATCATAGGAGAGAGCGTAGATGCCAGCCTCGCTATCCAGTGAACCTGCAGTACAGGCCAGGATTCATAAGCATATAGGTCAATTTGAACTGAAAACACCAGCAACTAACACAAAATGGAGAACATAATTACCTGGTTGCACTATGGTCTGAGATTGCTGAAAATTGTGACCGCTTTTCCAGTCCCAAAACCACAGGCTCCCATTGTCACCTGCTCAAAAAAAAAAAAAAAACAAACCATGAACAAAGTGTAAAATGAAAAGAGATTAAGAATAGACGGGTAAATCAGTGAACCCCTGAGTCAAAAGAACCGTCCTAAACTAGTAGTACAGTATCATGAAGTAGTTATAATGACAGTTGGCTTAAGAAACAGGTTCTATCAGTCTCAACCTAGTCGAAAGTAACAAGTAAAGTTAAAACATTTAGCAAGCCATCACAATCTGAAACCGTAATGTCGATCGGCTTTTCAACAAGAGACAAGTTCTATCAATCACTACCTAGTCGACAGTGACAGGTAAAGTTAAAAGCCATTTAGCAATCAATCATAATCTGAAACCATACCTGCTGTTGCCAACACTCCATCCTCATTGACAGCCATCGCATTGATAATTGTTTTTTGCTGAGACCTGTGCAAAAAATAAAATAAAAAACATTAAAAATTAGACGCTGAGTTCATAAAGACAAGAAAGAAACAAGAAACCGCAACAGTAAATTATATAGATTCAAGGGGTTACAGCATGTTATGCATGAATTCTCCTTTAGGTAGGGTGAACTTCTTTATGTTGTCAGCAGAGGCTGATGCAAACATATTCCTGTATTACCAAAGAAAAAAGTAGAGTTATGGCAACAAAAGTAGAATTACAATCAATATAGGCTGCATGTTCACTTTACCAAAACATGAGCCCAAGTAGTTCAGGGAGCTACAACAACACCTAAGACATGTCGAAACAGAGCAGGAAAAGGAAAAGAAAAATATAGCTACGCACTCTTTTGGATGCAAGGCCATAGCTCGTACAGATTTCTTGTGATGCGTTAGAGTTGACATTGTCTTTCCTCCATGTCTCAGGTCCCAAAATTTGATGGTGGAATCATGTGAACCTGTCACCACTTGAGGATCCTGGAAAAGGGTAATTAATTTTATAAATATATATATATATAT
>CAAKMY010027252.1:3563-20037 GCA_901111285.1 Corrigiola litoralis | reverse complement strand
AAAAGAAATATAATAATAATTAAGATGATAAAAAGACAAATAACAACAATAATAATGACAATAATAGCACTGACATTAATAATAGTAATCTAATAAATATCTTTAGACTTTTTTTTTCTGAATGTTTTCTTTTTCTGTAATTTTTTGAAGTTTTTTTGTAGTTATTTAAACTTTTTTGAACTTTTCTATTTTTTTTGAAAATAAAATAATACAAAGAGCAAGCCTAAGAAAGATTGTCCATAAAAGTACAAAGCAATTAATCGATTTTTTTTCCTAAACTACCTCTCCCAAACAAAATAAGTCCCAAAATACAGCTCCCTCAAAACTATTTCCCACTCTACCGTCCACGTAAGCCCAGTCAACACGAACTTTTTTTTTTTTCATAAAAACACATAAACCGCTACTAAAAACAGCGGTTTATATTAAAACAAAACCGCTACTAATAAAAGCGGTTAAAATAAATATACCGCTAATACAATTAGCGGTTTAATTAATAAAACCGCTACAAGTATTAGCGGTATAATATTTAGCTTTTTTGTAGATAAAAAACACAAAACCGCTATTGTTATTAGCGTACATGCAGTACAGACAAGAAACGTACCAGACCACTAAATGATTTTGTAAAGAACCAAAGAATAAGTTCAATATCCCGCAAGTTTTGCATATGTTTTAAACCAAATGTTAATTTACAATACTCATCCACCAATTTGAGGACTAGATGCCTTTAACCTATAGGCTATATATCTAGAAACTACGTACTAGTCTTGAATATCCTGACATGGAGAACAAAGATAGATATATGGGTTCAGCATCATCTCAAGAGTATGCAGGTGACCTTATTGAAGCTGAACATAGTTCTTTTATCCAAGCATCGTGTTCTTTACCTTCAGCCTTGCACGAAGGGAAGAGCTCCTTCGACAGTTTTTGGTCCTTACCAGAAATCACGTTGCAGCCTAGCATTTCCGCTGAATTTGGGTTGTCAAGTGACTTTGAACGAAATACATTTCCAGGGAAAAGAAAAGCTGATGAAGTGGAGGAGGAAGTTGCTCAAAGTGAAGTAAAGTTCTGCCACTTCTCTGAAGTAAAACTAAGAACATTAATTATGCCTAAATGCTTGGTACTAAATCTGTTTTTCTTTAATTTGTTGTCAGGGATTAGATATGTGGCCGTGTTCCTTGAAGGAGCAAGGAGATACTAAGCTTAAACGTGCATCAAGATCTGCAGAGGTTCATAATATATCTGAGAGGGTGAGACGTCAACGTTTTTTCTCTTTACTTCGTCTTTCTGACAAAGTGGCATTTTCTATGCAAGTCCTGTACAATGATTGACATTTTTGTACAATGATATACTGAATAAACTCCATTGTGATTAGAGAAGAAGGTGTCGGATCAAGGGGAAGATTAAAGTTCTTCAGGAACTTATGCCCCACTGTAAAAAGGTTCTTTTCTTTTTCCCTTCTGCTCAACTTATCTAAATATGTCACAGATTCATATTTCATTGACGCATAATGCACCAATGGTGTGGTGTAGGACTGTAGGTTACACAATTATATTATCAAGTGTAGGCTCTGTAGCCTGTAGCACTTTGTCTATGAGTTCCCTGGATCTGGTGATCAGAGGTAGTTGTGCCCTTGTCATAGCCCCTATAGTGTTATGACTTATGGTACGAACAAAATTTATAGTCACGTTCACAGACAATGTTTGTGTGGAATTTTATACTGCGCTGAACAAACCGCTAGAAACAAATATGAACTAGTATGAGTAAAACCAAACGGAACAAACTAGAAATAATAATACTATACTAAGGACCTTACTAAGCATTTAGCTCTAATTTTTCTCTATGCTTAATTTCGCAATACTGACGCACTGAAAATAACCATGGCCTGGCTACAATATACTTGTAAGGCCCAAAGCATAGACCAAAATTCATGTTCTGACGGTCCAAAAAACATCATATGCATTATTAAGTAAATAAAAACGTGTTATGCGCAAATGACAATTAGG
The DNA here is from genome assembly GCA_901111285.1 of Corrigiola litoralis. NCBI lineage: Eukaryota > Viridiplantae > Streptophyta > Magnoliopsida > Caryophyllales > Caryophyllaceae > Corrigiola > Corrigiola litoralis. The sequence goes on along the minus strand of CAAKMY010027252.1, from coordinate 18,034 downwards.
ATGAATAAAACAATGAGGAAAACGGACCAAAGAAAATAACATTTGAACGAGATTCACTATTGACATGATAGCTAGTTAGCTACTCCCTTCGTTCAATAACATAGCCTCATATTCCTTTAAAGGGTGTACTAATAGAATAATCCCAATTTTTTTTTTGGTAAAGTTTTGGCCATTTTTATCACAACAATGCCTTTTATTTTTGGGTGTGAGCAACCTATGTGTTTAGATGGGCCTATCACAATCTCCTTTTTAACTTATCAAATTGCATGTAGGACCCTTTAGTATTTTCTCTTCTTAATATTTGCGCCAAAAGCATATGGGGCTATTCTATTGATACGGAGGGGATGGAGGGAGTACGTCCTAAAAGGTCCGGAAATTATTTTTATACGGAGAAATAGTTCATACAAAATGATGGGATAAGTTCTCAACTTGCCAATCCTACAAAACTCTAATTTTCGTAATAAGTCGTATCCTTTCTCTCCTTAGATATAGAGTGTGTTTGGTAAGACATTCCAATCATCTTATTTGACTAGTTGTTTAGTTTGACCAAAATTTCAGGTAGCTTAAATTTCAAGGTCATTTGGTAAAGCTACATGAAATGGATTTCAGTAACCTGAAATAATAAGCTACATGATGTATCTGATCCGAAAATTCCAGTGAGCTTAAATTTCCAGTCACCTTTTCAGTTTTCAGGTACCTTTCCAATTTTCAATCACCTTTTAGTCAGTTTTACAAACATAGCCATAATGCTAAATTGCTAATAATGTGGAATGTTTTTATATTGAACACTCAATTTAAAAGACCTTATAAAGTCAATATGTGAACAAGAGTAATTTAAAAGAATCACACGTCAGATCTAATTTACATTTTCCATGGATCGCAAAACCTGTTCCTGCGAGTTACGCTGTGCGAGCCACTACGATAAATTTTCACAGGTCGTGGAAATCTTGCATTTTAACGATAACAAAATCTATTTTAATCACGAAGCTACTCTTTCTAGCCCCTCTTACCAGCACAACAGCTCGTATTTTAATTGTGACAAAGTGCATCGAACACATAGACTTTTTTTGTTATTTGTTTCGGTACACTTCGCTCAAGACATTGATCATCCATATGCCACGGCCGACGTTCTCGTTTACTTTCTACACAAATTTTCAGTATTGGCTAGCTCCTTGATGACTCTCGAAACAATTTCAACTTTGTGTTGTTATTATAGTAGTAAAATCGATTTCTTTTTTGTTATTTTTATATTTAGAAGTATTTGACAAGTTTTTATGTTTATATTTTGACAGACATCATTTAGCTTCAACTTTTATTCCGCATCCAAAGCCTAATTACAAGGTCTAGCTCATAATATTTACACAAATTATTAGAAAAAACCGTCTACTTTTACATAAAAGTAGACCAACTTCTTAAAAGGTAAAATTTCTTAAGCTTCCTAAAAGCCCAAATTGTGTTATATAATATTATTATGTCTTTATTATGCCAACATGGCTAGGTCTGTTAAAAGTAGACCGTCTCCCAAAGACTTTTTTTTTTTTATTGTATGATAACCTGTATCTCAATTGTCCGTACAGGCCAAGTTATTTGCTAAAACAAATGATGAAAGTTTTTACTTTTTGTGCTATAACTAAAATCATAACGGTCTCCACATGTCCTAGCTGGGGCGTAAAAATGAACTTATTGTCTTGCTTCCTCTGTCTCTGTTGGTTGCTTTCTTTCTTGTTAGAGGGTGTAGCCGTGTCATCAGTCTTGAATTATTGAAAAACGAAACCTATTTGTCTAATTAAGACAAACAGTACAATACATATATTTGAAGATTATAACTATCTCATATGTAGGATACACTATTCTGTTTAGTTTTTTGTATTGTTAAAACTTTGCTAATGATTAGGTTTGTTATTCATGCTTTCCTCCTGGGTCGTTTTTCGACGTATGGGAGTGGTTTGGCGAACCGGACCACAAATTCCTTTAATTTGTAAATGTATAACTTTTTGATTGTGATAATTTGTTAATAGTTACTTAGTAGTTAAGTGGTTAAATGCCTATATTATAAACTTGAGGTACCAAGTTCAATAAAGCCGGAATTTTTGAAGGCTCTATTTCTTCATTTTACTTGTTATATTCTTTCTTACGATACCCCTCCACCATGGGAATTATCTTTCAGTGACGTGTAATTATAATTTAATTTTCTTACTAATTATGTAATGTACAGCTTATTGTTATATTATCATCTTGAAACCGAATTTTTAAATCTGGCATAAAGCATCCACAAATAATTGAAACGGCCCTGCCTCCAATTAAAATCAGTCTCCACAAGTTTGTCACTGCCGTAGCTCCTCAATAAAGATTACAACATCTATGGCCTGCTATAGTGCTATGTAAACTTTTTCTTACTCAAGTTTCTCTGCTGCTGCCACAGAAGGACAGAGCTTCCATTCTCGAAGAGGCGGCAAACTGCATAAAAGAGTTAAAGCATCAAGTCGAGGCACGTAAAATGTTAAGCTTATAGCTGCAAACTATAACTTCTTTTCGTTCCGTTGTTTTGTTCTATTCTTTTGAGTTGGTTTTAAAATTGGGATTATGCTGATGTTGTATGTAATTGGGAAACATCAGACGATGATTAAGCCCGGAGCAAATGAACACGCAGCACCAGTAATGTCATGCTCAGCGAATCCTAGCGTGCAAATCCCCTGCCTGACCCCATTTGTGCCTATGAGACCAGATTTTGGAGCAGGGATGGGGATGACATTTGGAAGCACAATGTGCATTGGCTGTCCTGCTCAATTTGCACCAGTTGTACAACTTCCTGTAGGTGGTTTCCCCTATTCAACCTCGGCGGTTGCTGGTTTCCCTTTATCTGGGATGAGTTCAGTGGCTATTGACCCTACAACAGGAAAATTTGCTGGTGAGAGGCAGCCCAGCTATGAGGTGGGTTAACTATTTGTAGCATGTTCCAGGAAATGTTTTATCTAAATTTTGTTACATTTACTTGGAATATGTACAGTGTGTCCTTGTTCATACTTTTGCTACACTAGTTTCTAGCATCTTCTGTTTATTTTTTCTTGGATGATAGGTAGCATTCCCGTTCATTTTGCAATGCTGTCAAAGGTGAATGGCTCTTTGATTTCGGAATATAATGGACTAAATTAAATGGGTGATGAAACCTTTTGTGCTTTACTGAAACAGCATATGGTTAACGTATTTGCCGCATTAATAGTAAAGATGTGTAACCTCTGGCCCTCTCATTCGGCTTGTGTAGTGCCTTTTTCAAGGCACTGATGTCATGTTCTTGTTGTTGATAGGTAAAAGTTGGTGTCGATTCAATTTTAAGGTGTGACATAAATTATGCTCAATTATGATTTATATGGCATTCGAATAATGCAGCTATATGTTTCATCAGCAGCGCTAATTCAACGGTTTCATGCTACTGTGGCTTAGAAATTGGCGAGCTTTCACGAGAAAAGGAATCTCCGAATGCCTAACTAATGAAGCTGGTTAACATTATCTTGCATGACACCATCCTACGTTAAAGACGCGAGATATTGCAGCTGCAGATCTGTAATAAGTATGGAGATGGTAGTTTGTGTCTGTTTGTTTCTGTCCCTTTCTTTTTTGTATAAAGGTTTTGGTTAAGTTATGGACTTCATAATAGCCCCTAGGTTCAAGATGTAGGAAGATGGGCAATACAAGAGGAACTAAGGCCAAATGTAATGTCAGTCATTACAATGATTGTCGACCTCCCGAATCATATGGGCACTTGGACAGTATGGTTTTTGCCCTTAGTGGCTTTGCCTATGGTGGTGGAAATCATCGTCCGACAAGTAAACAACGTGGATTGTATTACGGCTTGATGTGACTCACATTTCATTTTTCGCTTGACTCACTAATTCTATACTACGGTTGTAGGTTTTGTTGTAAAATTGTTATGGTTTTTTTTTTTTTTTTTTATGTGATTTAGTATCTTACCGACATGACCACATCACTTTAGCACTGAGCATCTGAGGATAGAATTTCCACATCTAAAGTCCTTGCTCTCGAAATAAGCCAAATCCGACTATTGAAGTGATTTTGATAATTGCAGAATTTGTCAAAACCAAATAATTGAAATATTACGAATTCTCTCACATTCGAGAGCTTCTCTCATAAAAACGTGAGCTCCTTAATAACCTTATTATTCTTGTTCCCTCCTAGGTTTTCTCTTGCCGTCAAAAATCCAAGTTCATTCCCATGTAATTATCTGGCTTCATAAAATTCATCAGCTTTACCAAAGCATTGTGCATGCTTTCACCTTTACACCCGTCACTTATTGTGATAAGTTACTATACCTTTCTCAGCCTATAAGTACCATTTGTATGAGTCTGTACTTCCTCACCGCTTTATCTCTTCCAAAATTCCTTTTACTATGTAAACTTGGTACATGTTTCGCCTTTGTTCCTCTTTTGTACTCTTTGTACTAGCTGTTTGGGCTTTACTTAAGCTTTTTTTACTGGTTTTCCTTTTCCTTTCTCGAGAGTGGGCTTGGTCCTGCTGTATTTAATTCTTAGCTACACAGTCCTTTCTATCTATCCTTCTTAAGAGTTCTTTGTAATTTTATGGCCAACTTCAATTCCCTGTTCTCTCCAATGGGTGTTTTGGTCAACCCTCCTGCTCATGCAGCAAATGATGATGGTATAATATGTAATAACACTACGGTGGGTTCTTTTTTGGATGCTATTGTGTTTGACCGTATCCAAGTTCAAGGCATCATTGATTCTCGATGGCGTTCAAGAGAACCTATTGTAGTCCGCCGTATGGATCACTTGCTCTTGCTCGAATGTTCAAATCCCGAGGGCTATGAAGGCATAGTTGAAGAAGGTGCACTTTCTGAGAAGGCTACGGGTGCTTCGACAGGGTTATTGGCACACTGTTCCACAAAATATCAGCTTCAATTCGGTCTCTTTTTGGATTCACGTAGAAGGTCTTCCCTTTGGTCTTTTGCATGCTGATGTTGTTGCTAGTCTATTGAATCATGTTGGAGATGTCCAACAAGTGGAGGGTTTCAATCTTGATTTTTACTTTTCTGCTATTATGAGAGCTAGGGTTTTAGTGGATCTGTCCATACCGCTAATTCCTGGTTGCTTTATATTGGTTTATGGGGACAAAGTGACTTGGGTCTACTTCATATATGAGGGTGTCTTCCACTTTTGTAAGAAGTGTGGCAAAGTGGGACTTGCATCCTCTAACTGTAGGTACCCTGAACATGCAGCGAGACGTTTGGTTTTGCGCAGGTTTGCTTAGTTTAAGCGAGATGGGCTGAGGGTGTTACAAGGCCCACCAGGGTTGTCTATGTATACAAATCTCATTCGAGATTTTCTAGATGTGGACCGATATTGGAATATGCGGCCCCATTTTAATGTGGCTCCATGTCCCCCCTCTGAAATGGATATGGAGGATGAGTTAGTTACCACGCATGATACTTCCCCTGACCCAACTTTGGTTCCTAATCCTGGTTCAGACTCCACTGTAACGCAAAGCCCAACCCATCCAAGCCCGAGTTCTATTCTGCATGGCCCAAAAATTAGTGTTGGATGGATGCAGAATACCACGAGTTTTTATTTGCAAGATCTACCTATGGTCGTCATTTAATAAGCACCTTCCAAATGCTGGGTTTCCTCCCTCTGTTGCAGATTCTCAGCGAGCTCATAAAGAGCAGGTGCCATAACATTTTTTAACCTACAAGGAACACTCAGATCTTCGGCAAACCCAGATTCCTAATCCTGCAGAGGTTTATCCCAATGATATTGTTGGCTGGTGTATGCCAGTTTCGGAAACAGAGGCTTTGGGGGATTTTATCTGCACTCTTCATCCAACTGGATTACATCAGGCTACCATCCCCTGGGCCTAATGATGCTGGCCCAAGTGACTTGTGGGATGTACACACTCCTCCTCAAGATGCAGCTTATGATAATTCAAGGGTAGTCACTTCTCCCACAACTGTGGATATTCAGGCCTATGCCGATGAAAATGTAATGATGGAGATGGATGGATCAGCTTCAGATACGTGCTCTGATACTTCAACACAAGGGTCTTCGCTAGACTCTGTTCGCAAAAGAAAGTATCCATTATTTCCAGAGGATAAGGAAAATGAGGAAGCTAGTCTGCCTAAAAAGAACAAAGTTCAGTTTGATGATCTATTTGCCATGTTTGCAACTCATAACCAACAAGCTCATCGTGACACTCCTATTATTCGCATTAATGATGATTCAAGCGGGTCCTCTATTTGGCAGCGTGTTACACCTCCTAAAGAATCCAACAAGGGTGCGGTGGTTTCGCATTCCGACCCACCTCAGCCTCCATAAATATGCCAGCATGGAACTGTAGGGGCCTTAATGCAAATGATATACCTACAGTTCAGTATATAAAGTGGTTTGTCCACTTAACTTATGCTAATTTTCTTTTTTTTGTTTGAAACTAAGACCTCAAGTAGTGAGGTTGTTTGTAAATTAGGGTATCAAGATGTCTCCTTTTTGTCTGGTTTAGATGCGGATGGAACTAGGGGTGGTCTTTTGCTGGTTTGCTTTGCTAGGCTAGATATCTCGGTTGTTTATAAGTCATCTAATGTACTTGTTTGAAAAGTTCAAGAAATAAACCAAGTAGTTTGGTATCTTGTATGCTTATATGGTGCTCCTGAGGTCTGTGATAGACAACAGGTTTGGGATGTTATGTCTACTATCTTGGTTCAATAGTCCAATTATGTTATTGTTGGGGATATTAACTAAGTGAAGCTGTTTGAGGATAAGATTGGTGCAAGTTGGCATATTGCTGGTTAGTAAAAGTTTGTCTCATGGAGACTTCAGAATGAGCTGGTTGAAATACCTTATACCGGCCCCACATTTACATGGACGAATAAGAGACATGATTCTGAGTTGATAATGGAGAGGCTAGATAGGGTTTATGCTGAGCATGACTGCTGTAGCATGTTTCCTGAGGCTCAAGTTGTTAATCAGCCACTTACTTTTTTGGATCATGCAACCATTGTCCTTTATGTTAATGGTATGTATTGCTCCAGGAAGAGACGTTCTTATTCAATTGAGAATTGGTGTTTGCAAGCTAAGGATATTCAAGATATCATTGACAACAACTTGACGGCTATATATATAATGGACTCCCCAATGTTTTGTATCTCTCGTAAGTGTGAGCGTATTAAGATGCAAATACGGAATTGGTGTTTTTCTCACAAAAAGCAATGGGTAATTGATTGGACTTTAATGATGAAAAGCCTTGGTGATGTACAAGGTCAGATCAATTCTATTTCTTCAGCTAACCTCTTTATGGACACACGCAAACAATGGGTTTATGGAGCCGAGATAACTCTACACTTTTGGAGGCAACGTTCTAAAGTTTGTTGGACCACTTTCAGGGATTGCTCTTCTAAGTTATTTTTTGCTTTAGAAAAATCAACGAAGAGTCAATCCTCAATTAGAATGATCCAAGATGATAATGGTAACTGGTTCTCTAATAATGAGGAAATTTCGGATTGCTTTGTTGACTTCTATAAGGACTTATTTAGAGCGAACTTAGCCACGAATCAGGATGTACCTCCGGTAATTTTTTTGGATTCTTTAATTTCTAATAAGGTACAAGATTGTGATTCTTGTCTTTTAGTGGTACCTTTTGGAATGAGGAGATCAAATCAACGCTTTTTAGAATGTATGGCATTCGTAGTCTTGACCCGGATGGCAGAACTGTTGAGTTTCTACCGTATAAGTGGGAATTGTTCCATGTTGATTTGACTCATGCGATCAATCAGTTTTGGAGAGTGGTTTTATTTTGTGTGAATGGAATAGAACCTTTATTTTCATAATTCCCAAACGAGATCAGCCAACTATAATTTACCATTACCGATCAATCTGCTTATGCAACTTTCTTTACAAATGCATTTATGAATGCATGGTTTAGAGGCTTGGTGGTCTTCTCCCTCACTAGATCAGTGACAAATAAAATGCAGTTGTACATGGCTGGTTAATGTTAGATAGTTGCCTCATTACACATGAAGTTTTGTCGCTTATAAACTGCACAAAGGGGTTCTCAGTATTATGTGGCTCTCAAGGTGGATATGAACAAGGCATATGATCACATTAACTGGGAATTTTTGCTGAAGATTCTGTAAGAATATGGGTTTCCTTCTAAGTGGATCATGTGGGTTATGAAATGTGTGACTACGGTTTTCTACAAGGTGATAGATAATGGTACGACTTCAAATAGTATACATCCAAATTGTTGATTGCGCCAAGGAGACCCTTTATCATCTTCCTTATTCGTGTTATGCATGGACCTACTTTCGAGGTTGCTACAATTTCATGAGAAACAAGGTACAATTAAGGGTCTCAAAATCTCGAGGTATGCCCCTTTAATATCTCACTTGTTTTATGCCGACGATGCAATGATCTTATTTAAGGCCACTCATGATTCTTGTCGTGTTATTGGTGGTATAATGGAGTTGTTTTGTCGTATATTTGGGGAAATGATTAACTTTTCTAAATCATTTGTTAAATTCTCCCCGAATACTCCTGACTATTTACAAGAAGAATTTCAGCAAATTCTTTCTATGACAAAAGCTGAATCAATGGGTTCTTATCTTGGTGTTCTAGTTGACATTACTGGTAATCATACGCACCATTTTAATTCCTTAATTTATTTGGTTCTCAAATGGATCAGTCAGTGGAATAGAGTTAGGTTTTTCCCACCAGGAAAGATAATGTTGATTTATTCAATTCTTTTAGCTTTGTTTACGCATATTTTGATGGTATTCAAGCTTCCTATCTCTGTTGCGTATAAACTCAACAACATCATGGTTCAATTTTGGTGGGCTAAGGATGGGCACAAAAGAATTCATTTGGTGCATAAAGACATTGTGCAACGTCCTAAAGCTATGGGAGGTTTAGACATTAGCAATATAACCTTCTTTAATGATGCTCTTTTGATGAAACAAGCGGATAGACTGATTTTTCACCCTCAATTGCTAGTGTCCAAGATGTATGCAACATGTTATGGTGCTCATTGCACTATAAGTAACCCTCAGCTTAGACGTTCGGGATAGGTCAAGTCTAAATCTTAGAGGAGTATGGTTGTTGGTCTTGCCCTTTTGCGCAAGGGTATGGAATGGAAGATAGGGTCTGATACCTATGTGGGTATCTCTGATTCTCTTTGGCAACCTACTAATGAGAAAATCTGTTGTGATATGGTACCTGTGAGAGTTCTTCAGCGGACTAGGATTTGTGATTTGATCATCCAGTCTAATCACACGTGGGATAGGAACAAGATTTCCAGGATTTTCGAACCTTCTTGTGCTCGTCAAATAGTTGCATATTAATTTTCTTCCACCCCCGAGGCTGATTTTTTCATTTGGAGGTATTCAATGTCAGGACTATACACCATCAATTATGGTATTATTTTGGTCTTCTTGAAAAAGCAACTGGATAGGGTATTCCTTCTTGTGAGCAAACATTTTGGAAAAAATTATGGGCATTTGATCTTCTTCCTTAATGGAAGTTCTTCATTTGGAAGTTATGCTATGGAGCTCTACCTGTAAAAAATAGACTGCGAGATCTTCACATTGATATCCAAGACGTGTGTTCGTTTTGTCATAACTAGCTTAGAGGAGACCGTGGATCACTTTTTTAGGTTCTGCTTGATCACCCAGGATGTGTGGAGGGCTTCCCCCATTGGTCTGAATGCACAGGCAAGTAGCCTTCTCTCTATGAAGTGTTGGTTAAGGGATCTATTAAACTAGTAATGGCAGATAGAACAAGATAGAGATCACATTTACACGGTGGTTGGGATCCTTTGGTCTTTATGATGTCATCCGAATGAAAAAGTGTTTAGAGGTGCCTTGTTGAATTCCTCTTGGATTATTACACACGCAACTCAATGTGTAGTGGATCATAAGACAACACATAATTGTCGTCAAACATCTTTAGCCTTTACTTTGCCCTCTACTACGTCTGCATGGCCACAATGGTTGTGCAAGGGAATATTGGACGTAATGGAGGGGTAAGTTACTTAGACAATCATGGGCTTACAGCAATTGTTGATGGTTCCTGGACGTCTTCTCAAGTTTTGGCTTCAGCGGCCTGGGTAATTAAAGAGGGAACCAATGCACATGTGATAACTTCAGACACTCAGGTAGGTTGTTTTATTAATAGTTTAGCAACGGAGACTCATGCTGTTTTTTAAGCAATCAAACGGGCTATCCAGAATCAGGTTTCTAGGATATGAATCTATGGCGATGCCCTTCAGCTTGTTCTTAGTTTTCTTAAAAAGATCTCTCCTTCAACTTCGCTTATATGGATTAGTCACGACATTTAGCATTTTGCTCGTCAACTGGAGGTTTGTATGATAACGAAGGTATACCGTGCTCAGGTTCATGAATCTCACGTGTTAGCTGTGGCTACTAGGGTTAGTAGTCTGAATTAGGGTAGGGTTTTTTGGGTTTGTGCTTATTTCTTGTTAATTTTATAAATGTAAAAAAAAAACCACATAATCTCCCACACAGAATTCACTCCTTGCTGAATAGTGTACATACCGTAATCTGTCGTGGTCGGTTAACCATACCCGGTGATGAGACAACGTGCTTGCCGTGTCATTACGATACAGTTCTCGAATTCGCCATAGCACTTTGTTTGGTTTTAAAAGATGTGAGGTTTTCTTTTATCATTTAAAAATGGTTTTCGAAAAGTTTCTAGACGCAATTAAGTTTTCTCGGAAGAGATAAATTAGTCTTTAGTAGTTTTGGTCATAAATCAAGGTATTGACCTTCACCGGGACCTTGGTTTAAAATTCCATTTGTTTGGTTTAAGAATCATTGGTGAAAACTAATGCTGTAGGCGTTGATTTAGTGATCCTGAGAGTTCGTGGTAATTTTCGAGAGTCGTAAAATAATGTTTTAAGGTAAAAATGGGAAACAAACCTCTCGTGGTACAGGTTTTGTACCGTTGGTACAAGTTTTAGGTTCGGCGGTACGGATTTAAAGTAGATAGTCACAGCAATATAAAATTCAGAATGCCACTCCTTAAAAGCTCTGTCTGATCCCCACCAACTCAATAATCTGCCCCATATATGACTACTGAAGGAACAGCTGAATAGCAAATTCCCAGCATCCTCAGTTGCAACTTTACAGAGTACACATATGGTATCAATACTGGGACTCCAAACAACAACTCTGTCTTTGGTTGCAACCCTTCTCTAGAGAAACAACCATAATATAAATGTAAATTTATGCTCAGTATAGTTGTTTGCAAGTATACTCTTCCAGCCAATAGGTCTAGACTCCCCAGATAGTAATCTTTAGGAGTTCTGAATGGAAAACTTGCCATTCAAGGCAACCCTTCCCCAGTCTTGCTTCAGATCCTGCAATTTACCCTTAAAATATATTACTTTCTTGATTAACCAAGATGCAGTAGTAGGTATACTCATATCCCACACATTTTGACCAGGCTTCATATAGTAAGTATGCACCCACTGCACCCATAGAACTTCCTTGAGACTAGCGAGTGACCAAAACAGTTTACCAATAGCAGCAACATTCTATTTTGTAAGATTAACCATATTAAGGCCACTACTAGCTCCAATTTTATAGCAATAATTCCAGCTCACAAGAGCTTTCTTTGTAATGTTCACTTCCCCACTCCAGACATAAGATCTCAGTCTAGACCCAAATTCTGTGATAATTTTCTTAGGCAATACAAAGACTTGAGACCAATATGCTTGTCTTCGAAACAATACAGACTTTACTAATTACTTCCTCCATGCATAGGACCAAAATCTAGCAGACCAGCTCCTGACTCTTGAAGTAATTATATCAATCAATTGCTTACATTGTATAACTGTGAGTCTTCTAGAAGAGAGGGCACTCCCAGGTATTTGAATGACAAAGAACCTCCCTGCATACCTAGCTTTTGCTACATCTGATTCTGAACAACTTCAAGAAGACCCCCACAATACAATTAGCTTTTTTGCATGTTAGCATGAAGACCAGTGGTCTTAGAGAAGCAGTTAATTCTTTGATCAATAGCCTCCAATGAGGCTACATTCCCCTTACAAAAGAACAACATATCATCAACAAAACTTAAGTGGTGATACCAAGCTTCTTACATTTAGGATGGAACCTGAAATCCTTAGACTTAACCACTTGTTTCATGAGCCTATTTAGATATTCCATAACTAGCACAAACAAAAGGGGAGACATTGGATCTCCTTGTCTCAGACCCTTTTTAGTTTGAAAAGACTTGCTCATATTGCCATTGATAAAGATGCATTAGGACACTGTAGAAGCACAACACATAATCCACTTAATGAACTGATCAGGACACCCCTAAGCACACAACATTTGCTCAATAAAAGCCCACTGAACAGAATCATAAGCCTTCTACAAATCTACCTTAGTCATACACCTAGGTGAAATATGTTTCTGAGTGTACCCTTTAATCAACTCATGACTCATAGTTAAGTTGTCAATAATAGACCTTCCAGGGATGAAAGCAGATTGGGAAGAGTCTACTACTGTATTAACAACACCAGTTAGTCTTTTGGCCAAAATTTTACCAATCAGCTTGTATACAAGACCATTAAATGAAATTGGTCTGTACATTATTATAGATGAAGGATTAGTCACGTTAGGTATGAGAGTGACTGCAGTAATATTCACATTGTGAGGCATATAACCATGTTCAAAGAACTCTAAAACTGCAGCACATATCTCATCCCCTATGATTGACCGAGATTTCTTGAAAACACTGCATTGTGACCATCTAACCCTGGAGCTTTATCATCTCCTTTGCTTTGCAAACCCTAAAACACATCAACCTTAGTGACTCCTTGATCAATTCTAGTTGTTGATCGAATTCTAGATAATTTGTTACCATTTTGCATTACATTCAAGTCAATCATCAACAGCTTAGAACTAGAAGTACCCAACAACCCTCTGTAGAAACTCAACACTTCATCTTCAATATCTTTTCTCTTTGTCAGGTTCTGTCCAATAAGGGAATAGAAGCAATGCATTGTGCTATAACTGCCTCTTTCTTTCATGATAGCATGGAAGTATTTTGAATTTTCATCACCATCCTTAACCCATTGAACTCTAGATTTTTGCTTATATAAATTCATCCCCAATTAAGCCCATTTATGAAATAGCAGCACTTCCTCTTTCTCTCTGACCATAAGTTCTTGATTAAACTTGTCTTTTTCCAGAAGCTCTTATGTAAGTGACAAATTATCCCTATATGTGTTATCTCTAACTGATAGGCTACCAAACTCTAGAGAATTTAAAAGCTTCAAGTCAGCTTTTAAATCCTTTCGTTTCTGCATTATTTTGCTCAACTTGTCACCCTTAAATCTTCTTTGCCATACCCTAGCAACAATTTTCAGGAAAATTTATATGAGAGCTCAAGAAATTCAAGAACCTGAATGGCTTTTTCCCCTGTCCTCTAACATCTGGAAAGCTCAACAAAAGTGGACAATGATCAGACATGCGAGAATCTTGTACCTCAACAAAAGAAATAGGAAAGTTATTCAACCAATCTGAATTAGCAAGTGCCCAATCCAACTTGCAATACTTACTACAATTACCAAATTGCTAATTACACCAAGTAAAATGGTTACCAATTCTTCTTATTTTAAACAGCTCTAAGTCATCAATAGAGCTTTGGAAATCAACAGTTTCATGAGATGTAACTGGAATGCCATTACTTTTATCCTCTACTGACAATAGGCTGTTGAAATCTCCACACAAACACCATGGTAAAACAATGCTACTAGCAATGGTCCTCAGATAATCTTGCCACAATTCCACCCTTTGTGCAATTTTATTGAAACCATACACCACTGTAATAGCACAAATTTATCCCATTAGACATCTAAATATTACAATCGATAGTCTGAGCAGATACAGACTACACCATAACCTGACATACTCTAGGATCCCACACAATCCATATTCTACCCCTAGCAACTTTATTACAATTATTATGCTAAGCCCAGCCACTAATCATCTGCTTAGGAACTTTATGAGACCTAGTAACTTGGACTTTAGTTTCAACTAAAGCTACAAACTTACATTTATTCAGCATGAATCTACTCCTAATTTCCTTGTGCTTAAAGGGCTTTGTTACATTCCAACATAAAACATTACGTTGGGGTAGATGCAGTGGCTTCCTCACTTGGGGGTCTTATAGCACCATCCTCAGTGGGTTTGAGAACCTCAGCCTAATCTGATCTGCGGGGGGGGGGGGGGGGGGGGGAAGACTTTTGCAAATTAATTCCCCCTTGGCAGAGCTGAACCCTTAATTTTTGGTTTCTCCTTAACAGGGGCTTCAGTGGGTTCAGGTTCAACTCTTGCCTCCCTGTGAGTAGCTACCACCTCCTTAGGTTCAACTACTCATTTCTGTCTCACCTTATGAATTGGTGATGAGGTATCGTTTAGCCCCATA
>CAAKMY010027230.1:0-14951 GCA_901111285.1 Corrigiola litoralis | reverse complement strand
AAAAATAAGTAAAGTTCAGGAAAATAAGTAGAAATAAGAAAAATAAGTAAAAATAAGTAAAGTTGAGCTATCAAAACAACATGAATCAGGAAAAATAAGTAAAAATAAGTAAAGTTCAGAAAAATAAGTAAAAATAAGTAAAATTTAGAAAAATAAGTAAAAATAAGAAAAGTTCAGAAACAATCAGGAAAAATAAGAAAAATACAGATAAGATAAGATAAGTTAAGTGAAACTAAGTTGAAGAGAACAAGCCTTAATACAATAAGTCAATAGTTTGCCATATATCAGAGTTGCCATCAGCATAGAAGATACCATGTAATCATGGACCTAAGCACCTAGCCCCATAAAGGGTGTTAGTGTTCAGCCTCTATTCACAATATATATACATGGCGTAATATTTGAGCATCAGTGTTCCTAGTGGACACTAGGATGTAGCTAGTCACTGTAACCAGAGCTGCTAAGATAGGAGTTGTACAAGCTATATGAGCTAATAAGCTAATTCTCTACATCCCATTCTTTTTGGCCTTGACTCATTTCCTCTTCTGCTGTTGATCCAGGAGCATAAGGCAGGAACCCCCCTCCAAACACAGGACGCATAATTGCATTATCCAATTTCCGCCAATAGAAATGGACCGTACGGGTAGGGGTAGTAAAAAGCATGAGTAAACTGCTTTTATGGGTGAGATTGTGTGCCATGAAAGAATCAGCACCTTGTCCGTCGCTTAACAGTGGCAGAGTGATGGACTTTGGACTGGATGGTTCAGAAGATGTATTGTTGGCGAACTTCGACAAAGGTAGCAGAAGATTAAGCAGAGGCTTAGTCAATATCCCAAACACCTGAGAACATAATATTTCATTAAAAAATGATAACTCAAGTGACTAGACAAAATAAAGCATCAAATATTACATAATTATAAGAATTACCAATTCTGATTTTTAAATATGATCAACCTACAGAGAGAACTTGCAGGAAAAGAAAATAAGAACTGTTTTACTTGCATGTACAATACCAACAACCAGAAACAAAAGCATGTGTCGTATAGCTGATTGTATCTCAGTATTTACACTATCTTCTAACATGAGTCGGATAATGTCATGCTCAGGAAGATAAAACAGGATTTTGACCATAGAAGTCAACTATTAGACCATGAGTGATAAAGCTAACAAATGCTAATCTGGTAACTGTTAACTAGTAAGCTGATACAGGACATGCCCTCTGACCCTATGCAGGACTTCTTAACTGGCACAACGTCTACCTGATTTTTTACCACTGTTGATTAACCACCAGACCTCCAACTTTAGAGGAAGATGTTTGAATTCAGTGGATAATCAAATTAAGAGAAGGCGCCTTGGGGATTTACAAAAATACACTGCCTAACTGGAAGGAGACAGCTATTAGCTTGCATTTGCGGCAGTTGGCTCACAGAGACACTTTCTGGATAAGATGGATTAAAGCTTTTTTCCCAGAAAGAGATGATATAATGCCTGTCGGAAGAAAACATTCCCCTGGTCCTGGAAGAAACACATCCAGATAAACTGCTAAAGAATGATATTCCTGCTACGCGTGGCTGTACAGCGGCGGCTTTTCACATGCTGGAGCAATGGAGAAATGCTTAACATAAAACAAACCAACGGTTTTTGCATACAGGGTCTTGTTTGCAAAAGATGGTATCATATTGTGCTTGTAGGTATGCCATTGCCACCACTGTATTATTCCTAATATAGTAAATTCACAAGGCTTGCTGCTCAAGATCAAAATAAGCTGGCTACTTGTGAAACATAAGCTATAGGGGATTCATAATTGATTCGAGTAAGCTACGTAATAGTGCAGAAAGTATATCTCCTCCATTTTCAGGTCAATCTGTCAATGTACTCGTCAATTAATCAGCAGCAGATATCAAAGTCAATTGGTAATAACTAAGAGGACTTAGAGCATGAATGATCAACTGACGGATCATACGATACCAAAAACCATGTGAGCTCATATATTGTAGAGTTGCTTTTTGTGCTGTTGTGTCATGAAAGCCAATTACTGTAGCAACAAGGGATCCTAATTCCTAAACAAACCAGCAAGCATTTTGTTCTTGAAGGTCTCATGAAAACTAGAGTTGTATCAGCAAGGGTTCTGTGAGAGTGTATGGTGTTCACAGGGTATACCATTTGGCATACTCCATAATTTATCCACCCCAAATGGTTAAATAATATATGATCTAAATTTGTTTCAAGAAAAAAGCCACATGGAAGACAACTTAATGATGGACCATATACCTAATTGTTATCCTCATTCGACGAGTGTTAGCTGATAAGGTCATTCAAAAGATAATTTTTAACTAGAAAATACTGAAAACACTGTGAGATCTTATACTTCAGAACTATACACTGATAAGCATGAGTTGTCTTACTAGTGTACTGAACATAACGACTGTGATTGTGCTAGTGATCATGATAGCATTTCCGCGCTGCTGAGTATGACCAGATCTCGCAAACTGCATAATTGTCAAAATAGTTTGTCATGTACCCAATGAAGTGTAGATCTAAACAGCTAGAGAAGTGAAATTAATTCGATATTGAGATTGAGATTGAGGTAAGTAAAGCAGATACAGAAGATACAGCAACTTCTTAATATTGCAGACTGGTAACTTAAGACTCCAATTAGTAAATTTGAACATGTGCAAGAGAGAACCATATAGCCTTATAATTAGTTCATATTTCAAGGTTCTAAATACAGAACCATATTGCACTGGTTTCTTTCTACAACATAGCGCAAGGGCATCCTGAGTTTTTACATGTGGATATAAAGTGCTATTTACCTTATCTAATGAAACATGGACACACCAAGACACACCCAAGGAATCCCGCTGTGGTTGTCTTATTCCCAAACCCTCCATGTTTACAAGAGAGACCTAGTACGTAGTTACTAAGATGCAAAGGCTCATTTTCCCCACCAAATCCGGCTTACCATGCTTGCACTTCGTCCCACAATTTCCTCTAGAAAGGCAGCCATGATGTTGTCAGAAAAATAAGCATACCAATTACCTGATTGTAAGCAAGTGCCAAAGACACAGATCCTCTCATCAGACCAGCCCACCAAATGATGACCTGTAAATTAGCGAATTAAAAGTTCTCAACAAGGCAGATGGTCTTCTTATCAAAAATGAATCCCAGGAGAACAAGTTCCTACCTGCTGCCGGAACTCTATTCTCTCATCAGGAGCCTTTTTTGTAAAGTTGGCTAGAAAAGAAAGTGGGAAAATGGATGCTGCCCGACCAACCAGAACTAGGCCGAATAAAATTAAGCTCACCCCAACAGATGTACCAACACTGTAAGGAATGCAAAATAAAGTATTAACAAAAAACAGATGACAATGAACGGAACTAACTATAAAAATGATCTATTCATTGGCTCTGAACAATTATATAGATGGAAAACAATTACAAAAGAACCATCGCTACAGCATCCTTCGATTTTTATAATGTACATCAACCTAGAGATTGATGCCTCTAGCTCCCTGCTACTGGCAGCATTTGTTCAATAGCACAAGCCACGGTAAAGAAATCTACAACTTGTCAAACGAGAGGATGAAAGGATGTATGATCCTTTCAGGAAGATTGGATGTATATAAATAGTATCAAAATTGAGACTATTCCCAGGGATCTTGGATCTTACTCCTTATTTCTTCTTACTCTTATCCAATTCCCAATTCACATGTGGACATTTCATCCTCCTCTTTTCCCTCTGTCCTGGTTCTACATCATTAAAACATGAAATGTGGTGGGAATCTCGAACAATAATTTACAGGTCAGAGCAGTTTCAAAGATATCGTGTTTAAATTCTTCTTGTAATGAGTTAGTTGAAATTTAAAGCCTAATTTCACAAATTGGTTTCTAAACAGAAACTTTCATGGTTCGGGTAACTCAACTGCAGAATGTAAGAGGTATATGATGACATCTAAAGGGTAACTTGGTTTCATATGTTATGCCTACCTCTGGAAAACTCCATCTCTTCCCATACTCAGTAGGACATGAGCATAAGAACAATCATAGACATACAAATGAATCCAAATAATTGTACCCAGAAAAAGTGCCAAGAAGATTCCAAGATCAAAAGTTAGCACCCGTTTCTTGGTTAGAATCTGAAAGAAGGAAAACATAGCCCATACCTATTGACAACAAATTTCCACTTTTCAACATCCAAGGTATCCATACCAACATAGAGAAATATGAAAGTTTCTGCAATGAATGACATTGTCGCAAAACCATGCCTGGAGAGAGTAGTCAGCACAAACATAAAATTGATTAAACCAAAGAAGCAAAAGCAAAAGAAAACACATTCAAGCAGAGAAACTGAATGCCAATAACATGCTGAAAAGCAATTTTAAAAGAATCACATACTTAGTTGTAAGTCTTGAGCTTTCGGTAATATTATGCCAAGTGTAGTGTGACATGACTATTCCACAAAAAAATACAGAAAGAATGCCACTGAAATTGAAGAGCTGCAAGGTGAAAAGCTTGAACATTTAGATACAGAGTAAGTGAAAGTCTCAAACTAAAAAAGTTGCATGAAGCAACATCACCGGGTAATACTTTTATCATGAAAAATACTCACTTCAGCCATCATATATGAAAGATAAGCCATTAAAAGCATAACAGCGATTTCACGGTCAGTAGATTGCCTGCAATTTAGCATGAGTGTCCAGAATCAAATACCAGAAGATGAATTAAACTGCTGTGAGTTTAGTGCTAACTGCTGAACAGAGCAATGAACAGATATCAGAAAAACGTAAATTACTGATATTCAAAAATTATTATGAATGTGTTACAGGAAGTCTCAGTAGTACTCAATCAGGAGCCTAACAAAATATTGATCGTTCTACAAAGAAAGGTGAGTTCCCATCATGTAGCCTATATTTGCACCTTCTATCGGTATACAAGTACCACAAGGCTTTGAAATTTTCAGAGTTACTTGAACGGTAAATAATAGCACCAGTGCCATATCACTAGAAGATTACCATTTTTGTTGACCACTTACTACAAGGGCAACTCAAAAGAAGGATCTTGGTCCCTATATGAGCATCACAAACAGATTTTTTTATTTTAAGCAAGAGACATGAGAGTTTCTACCAGGAGAATGAATTAGATAAGAAGATTAATAGTCATGCACCAGGGCATTATACTTAACACTAGTATCATCAATAGACATGTTAGCCCATGATGATTCATGTTAGAGGACTCCAAGTTCTTTTGGGAAAAAGTCTTTGTTCAGTTGTTGTCATTGTTGCTATTTGTATCAATAATGAACATGTTATATCTTTTCCCCACTTTCAAATTGCTTTCCGTCCTAACTTTGCATTATTTTGTTCAAGCTGACTTGTACATTTCCAATCTGAATGATAGCCTGAACATTCTTTTAAGAGCACCACTGGACTCAAAAGGTAATTACTCCCTGCATTCTATTGTGATTGTCCACTTCTAACTTTTTGTGTTCTAATATGACAATTTTTGACCATAAATACTTATTAACATATAAAAAGTTAAAAATTTTAAGAGTTTAGACAAAAAAATGAGGGAGTAGTTTCTTAAGCCTCATAATTATGTTTAAAACTATAAGACTTAATTAATATTGTATGATAATTAGTGGTTAAAGTTGCTCCCAGAATACCATGAAAACTTTACTAGGACAATCACAATGGAACAAAGACAGTAACTTTATGGCGCTATCTCTGATATATGATACTCATGCTATTCCCTTTAAATCAAGCCAAGACAGAAAATGTCATCAGATAAGAATGAAAACCAACAAAGCATATGCATGAAGTTATAAGCTTAAAGGTTCAAAATATGCTTTACTCATGGTTGCTGACAGAAATAAGTATAGTAAAATACATCGGAACAACTTTTAAATAGGGTAACTATATGTTATAAATACTTAAATAAACAAGAGCCCTCAGTGAGATTTCTCTTTAAGAGATATCGTTGAGTGTAAGATTTATATGAACTTAGTCTTAATACAAAATAGAAATAAGAATTAACTTTTTGTTAGGATGTCGAGAGTATCCTATATCTTGATTTTTTTTTATAATCAATAAAAGAGAAAAAGCATAAGCACTACTAGATTCTTCACTTAAACAAAAAAAATATGTTAAGCACTACTAGATTCTTCACTTAAACAAAAAAAAAATGTTACATACCCACCAAGGTACAACTTTTTTGTTGTATATGCACACAGCAAGCCGATCTGCAGTTAAAGGGACAGATAGTTTTATCAAGCTATATCATAGAAAATCATAAGCAAAATTTCCACAGTCAAAAACACATGATATGTAGACCCTTTGGTGCAAATAAATGTAAATTAACACACACGACAGTTTGAGACCAGACCATTGTCTTTTGACATTATAGGATCACATGAATGAATATGTGGAGCACGCAAGCGTCACTCTTGGGATAGTATGTTTTTTTCATAGCATTAATAAAGACCATTGTCTTAGAAGTGTGGAAGCCAATGTCGTACAATTTAAAATAGCTTTTAGAGGAGTAAACGACACAAATGGAAGTTTTCAAAAGCACTGCTGAAAGTTTGATCGATGTTATCATACCCAAGTCACACTTCAAAACCAAACGAAAAAAGCAGTCTGAAGGTGATTATACCTATCCTCATGTTTTCACTCCCCCTGCTCCCATGTAATCAGCCAAATCCATCTTATTGTTAATAGACATAGTTTTAGTATTAAGGAATGGACTATCAACCAGTTGCAACCACTACTCTTCATTGACTTGTATTTGTAGTTTAAAAGTTTCTTTCTTAGTAAAGCTTAGGGAAATAGGAAGTACTCGCTTTGGAAACTGTCTCAATTTGTTAATTTGTTAATAGAACAGACTCTATATAACACATGAAGGGAAAAAGTAACAGATTCCGGGAATAATATCTTCTCCGCATGCAGCTGATAAAAATATAAAGCCCAGGAAAGAAAAGGCATTGTATTTTCTATTTCACGACTAGGTCCGACAGTGTAAAAAAAAAAAAAAAAAAAAAAAAACAAGGTCCAACTAGAAAGATTAGAAGTAAGATCAGTCTTCAGAACCATTCGCACCCAAAGAACTGGAAACCACTATCCCATCTCCTATAGTCCAATGTCTAACAGTAGGATATTCTGCTTGTCATTGAGTATAGTGTCTTAGACCAGCATACTTTCAAGTAGAATGGAACCAAAATAAATAAAAAGACCCTGTCAGAATTGTTTTTGTCAGCTGGACTAAACTTGACTGCTTTAACAGTTCTAGGTTTGGAGTGGATGATGACCAGTTGTTCAAACTTAGTCAGCAGTACAGAAATTTTCTATCCATTTCAAGCCAGTGCATGTTAAAAAGCAACTTCTCGCACTACCACAACTTTGGAAATGTAAACAGTAAGGAATACTACAACTGCTTAACCCAAAAGTGTGTGTTCTGGTAAGGTAGGGTGGAAGATAAATTTGCCACATTCTCAAACGCATAATCTGTCTGGAAAACTAGGGCCTTGCTTGAAATACTCCTAAAATGACAATTTGGTATCTCTGTCCCCAAAATTTCTGAAGAAACATATATATACACAAATACAACTGCAAGCATAACACATGCATACTCTGCAAATGGAGCATAATCTAAGATATCACCATCACCTGGATGAATTTTATTGTTGAATGACAAGCATTAAGGAAACCAATGTCACTTTTGAATTTGTGAAGTATAAAAGGGGAAACTATGCACAGATACCCTGGCTACCATGGATTGTCTTTAGACCATAGACTAAGTCATTCACAAGTTCACAACACTGATTTGACTAGTTACTAACTACAGAAGATCAGTTGAGAAGGAGACTTACTATTACACCGAGCAATGTACTAGCGATGAATAAATACAAAAATTGCCCAACAAACTGGAAGGCAACAGTTGCGCCATTTGCAGAAAGTGTAAATCTCTGGATCACATTGAAGAGCACCACTGAAGTAGCATCATTGACCACACTCTCCCCAAAGACTAGGCTATACACGAGGGGTGTTTCTTCTGGGTTGAGGACCTGCGGTGACAAAATGAGATAAGTCGAGTACTGTTGTCAATTTTCCCTACCAGCTTATTGTACTTCAAAATGCTCACGAACCTGCAAAGTAGAAACAGAATCTGTAGCTGCAAAGATTGCTCCAATGGCTGCAGAGTATGTCAAAATAATTAAATTAAAAAAAGAGAGAGCTACATAACAAAATCAAAGAGCCAAATCCTTAAAAAGGACTTGCATATACAAAATAGGGCATTGATATGTTTCTCAAAAGCAACAACGATAGTTGTTTGGTACATTATAAGCAGCAAATATTAGTGCCAACTCCCCACACAACGAGGGAATAGGACTTAGACTTAACATAACACTTTATGGTATACAAAAATTTATAGCAGCCAAAGCATGAGATTAAGCAACAAGCGTACTATTCTTTCTAAGTGAATGGCAAAAAAGAAAAAAAAAATATGCAGCCGTACGACGTTGATGCAGCATTTGCTTAGAAAAGAGAAATGTACAATCCAAATTATGTGCTGAACTGCCAAAACAGAAATGACAAGAGAAGCCAGTACCAAGATAATCCCCCATGTCCAAGAAACCAACGTCTAGGTCTTTAAACAACTGTACGGCACCTGGATCATAATTCAGAACATTACGACGATATAATCGTAAATAAACAATAGAAGAACAAGAAAATAGCTCATTAAATATACATTTTTGGGAACTTCCAGTTGGTACTCTGGTGGTTTTGCATTTTCCAACTTATACCCAAACTTGCTAACATATTTCAGCTTGTGCCCCTGAGTTTGTCAAATACTCTGAAATGTGATCAAACTCGCTAATTCTAAATTAAATCAGGCTAATTTTTTTTAAAAATAAATTACTTTCTTTATCTAATTACTTTCCACTCTTAAATTTGGTCTTTCTCTTCTTTCCCTTTCATCTCTATTTCCCATCAAACGCCACTACTTTCCCATTCATCGTTGTCCAACATTGTCACTTTCCAACACCTCTTTCATAGGGGCTTATTTACACCAGCTTACCCAAGATGTCCATTGGAATTCTCCTATCAACATCACCTCCTCAACCCACCACTAATATATTACAACATCGATGATTTCCCTTTGTTATCAGGAGTTTAGCTTGTGGTTTAAATGAGCCATTGAGGTATGTGGGAAGGGAGCATTAGGTAATTAGGTAGGGTTGTGCGACTGGGAAATAAAATAGTTACAAGGTAATCATTTGGGAAGAGTGTTTAAGTGGGGGAATAACATCAAAACTAGAGTCTCATTGTACTTACTGTATACAAAGAGTCCAAGACGAAAAATTCCTTTTTTCCCCTCATATAGCGCACTACTTTAAAACATGAGAGTTACATGCTATGTTATATTCCAAAATCTGGGATACAGGCTACAAAATACGAAACCTTGAGGACACCAGTTGGACTTCCCATATTTGATAATACAAAAAATTACTATGACAGAAAATAAGGTAATATAATCTTAAAACTACCAAGGATCGAGCGGACTTACTCTGCTTGAAGTCTGACCATATGATTCCTAAAAATTTACTTGGAAAAAGTTTATGATCAAGACGCTTTAAAGGTCAAAGGGGCACGACAAGTTTAAGGCGATGATACATGATTCTGACCTTAGCGATCAAGGATAAGAACCTTACCTAATTGACCCAACCGCAAGTGTGGATAACTACCTTATGCGCCAGTCCACTACAGTGAGCAGACTAGAAGGTAAATAGGCTTTGTTTAGCAGTTATGGCTTATACCAGTGAGAAGAAAAATCCAGAAACACTGTGTCTTAAGGCCCTGAGGAAGGTCATTAATTCTTATTATTCATGATGTAGATCTGTTTGTACGCTCTTCCATCTGGGGAAGATAGTGAAGGGGCAAAATTTTCAAGCAATGTGCATTTCTGTGTACTTGTGTAGCTAAAGATACAGAAATGATGGTTGTCTCAACAGTGGAAACTGAATTCACATTGGCTCTATGAACAGAAGTAGACAACAAGAATGAAAAAAGCAAGTCGCAACAGCTCAATTCAGCTCTCATGGAACAAGTAGTTGACTAGGCGAAAAACACCCCCTTCTGAATCCTTTTCTGTTCAGTAGCTTGATTGCTTTTACATGTTGTAGTTTCATTATTTCAGTGATTATTCAGGAATTCGGAAGCTCGTAACTTGTACACATAAACGCCCATTATGAGCAGCACAATCATTGGAGAAATAATTGACTTATTAAACATTAGATAAAGAAGTTTTCTCATAACTAATTTCGTTAAGAACAATGGGGTATTATATCTAACATATGATTGTAACTTTATTTGCTTCATTGATCGTATGCTTACCAACTGACTCCTAACTTGTTCTGAATTTAACCAACTTTCTACATAGAAATCGCTGCCCCTGTCCAGATTTTTGGTTCTATCTAAACACACGATTAAGTTTTGCGAGTTAAGTTGTGTGTTGTAAGGAATTGTCCAGATTTTTGGTTCTATCTAAACACACGATTAAGTTTTGCGAGTTAAGTTGTGTGTTGTAAGGAATTGTTCATTTAGCTTTCATAATCGAGCAAGTTTAGTATCCAGCTTCTACCAGGTTGGAAGAATTTGTATACGTCTATGCAAATCCACCTAACGGAAACTAACATTCAATCTAAAAACCATCACATGGGGGCCACAATACAATATGTCCAACCACAAAGATCTACAGTGCTGCTTGCCTTGACATCACCATGTGAACAAGTGGTAGATGCTGACATATTGTCATTTTAAGCATCGACTAAATACAAACGGTAGCTAATCCTTGTACAGAGATGCATTGGCTACAGGGATTTTTTTTCGTGAAGAAAGAACAGAAGATAACACTAAGAAATATGGCATTAAAAGTATGTCAACTGTTGCCAAAAAAAGTTGATTTATTTGTAACCAGAATGTCAATGACCAAGTATCAATCGGGAAGTTCAATACATACCTAGTGATATGATGCCGAAGGATATCAAAGTTCCTACTGCGCCAAATAATATAATGGTGCTAAAGTTATGGAAGAACTGCTTCTTTTTTACCTGGAAGCTGAAAAGAAGAGCCAACTATAAGAATCATGCAAAAGTTGCTTTGAAGAAGACCACAACGAAGAAGTATGCAACAGCAGACAGCTACGTCTTCATACAGATTTATATACCAAACTCACCACAAGTCATCAAACTTAATTAGTGAACAGCAAGATATAAGAAAAGGAAAGTATTGCAAGTAACAGAATGTTCATACTCTTGTTCTGGATACTCCAATTGTGTTCCATAATAAAAGGTAATTATTAGTAGTTTATTAGATTATCAAAGCAGTTTAACATGTGAAGTAAGGGAAGCAATATCTGGTGAAGTCCCTACTCGAAAGAAAAAAGGAGCATTCCGCATAATAGGTGATCAAGCTTTCTGCAAGACTGCAACCAATGAATTCTCCCATTCCAAGAGATTGCTCATCACATATTTTTATTCACTAGTAAAAGTTCGTTCATCTAGGCAGTCACAAACCCAACAAAAATCAGCAGGAAAGAATCTTTCTGTAGTGCACTCCATTTACTATTATTTCGGCTAAGTGCTTTGATACCGGTCCGCCGAGCCAATTGAGTGGCTCTAGCTGCTTCCAAGTTGAACTACTCTAATGGTCTAATCTAATTAGACCCGTGACCAGCAGATATTAGCTAGTAGGGGGCCTTCACCTGGTGGTGGGCGGGCAAGGGATGGCCTTTGGACACGTAGCCGGAGGCAGGTAAAAAATCCAAGAGTTCCATTTTCCTTTTTGTTCAAAATAGTAAACATATTAAACTAATCAACCTCATAATTTTCATATTGATATTGATCAATTTTCCAAATACATTATACCTACGCAAAGTAATGTTCTTGGTCCCAAATCACTAGCAAACGGCTGCACGAGTTTTCACAGCGAAATAGTAGGGATAAAAACTATCCCACCATCAAATAGAGGATACTATGATCACAGCTGCATTCCTCACGTCCTCTAATAGAACCATCATTTCTCATCTCAAATTGAACAAATATTTCCAATTACATTATTTCCAGAAAAAGCATATGTCCCTGATTTCATTTCTAACTTTTTCGATTTTCCTTCTTAGGCCTAAAACCTAATTCCTGATGAAAGCAAAAACAAAAAAAAAAAATTTAAGATAAATAGAAAATGACATAATATAAGCTGATAACAAACAGAATACAGAAACAGACAAAAACCCAACAGGACAAATCTTACAAAATAAATAATGAAATCATATAAAATACTAACCCAGCATTGAATATAATAGGAGGAAGAATATAATTAAAGAAAAGCTCCTCATTAAACTTGAACAGCAGTGAACTTGTTCCCTTTGATACACATAATATCACAGCTCCTGTCCCAAAACCCTGCCAAATCATCCATCATCACCCCATCAAATAAAAATAATAATAATAACACTCGGATAAGACAGTCCTACAATAAATTTCAAGCCTAAGGTTTACTACTATGGAAGTCGTAATATTGGCATTGTCCACCGTCCACGAGAGCTTGTGTAAGTTATCTTCGTTATTAAAAAAAAAAACATTACTAAGGCGACGAGTTACTAAATATTAACTCAACTGTTTAGAGCTCTTTTATCAAATCATGAGTTTGGGCATTCGATACTTATCAACAACTTTGTGAGCACATATCAAACCAAACAAATACACGACTTTTCATAAGAGTCTATACCAAGTTTTTACGTCGAAAATAATAATGCATCAATAAGGGGGTAGACAACAAAAAAAACTGTAGTAAAGTTGGGCAACTTACAATAAGAAGGGAAATAATAGTAGAGTTAATCCAGCGGTTTTTGTCCAACAAGTGAGCAATCAAAATGCAAACACAAAGCAACGCCACAAACAATGAGATTGACTCAACAGATGCTGGGTCTGATGCCAAACCCATGTTTTATTTTTCTTGCTCTAACTTGGTTTATCCCATGCAAATCAATTAACCCAAAAAGCTAGTTAAAATGTGTTTTTACTGTTTTTCTTATAAATTTTGATTATTGCATGTGACTACTTTGTAAGGTATCGTTCATACGGGAGAGTAGAGAGGAAAGGAAGGAATTGTAGTAGAGTGGAAAGACTGGAAAAAGGAATATAGATAGAATATTGACTTATCTTATACGTTACGTATAATAAAACGTTCCTAATATGTAGGTGTCAGGTTGTACTGGTCACTGATGTTAGTGTGTAACTGTAACTGTATTTGCCTTGGCAGTTGGTGCCTGATCATGACCAACAACTCCAAATAGTCAGAGATGTGACTTTGACTTTTTCTACAATTTTGTTACGTGGAATTTATTTAATAATTTTTCTACATGCGGGTAGACATGTTCAATAGGGCGGGTCCCCGCTAAAAGCCCGGGCCCGCCCTGTTTTCTAACGGGTCACGACCCACAATTTGCAATAACGGGCCGGGCCTCTAACGGGTCGGGGCGAGTCAAAATTTATGCAAAAATGGAAAATTAGTATGAAATACTTGTGACCGCAACGACCCACCACCGACCCGGTTTGGCCCGCAATACTTTCTTTATGACCAGGCCCGTCCCGTTTGGATTTGGCCCGACTCGACCCAATGAACAGATCTACATGCGGGAGAACAATAGGGGTCGGGATATTTTTTCTATTATTTTGGGTTTATTATTAGAAAATCGAGGTATTCCAATTTGTTTATTGACACGAACATAGTCAGGAAAAAACATTAAAAGTGCATGGATGATTAACAATTATTATAATTATTATAATTATCATAAGGAGATTGAATAACAATAATACATCTTTTAAATTTAATATGAACCATTGAATCATCTAATTATACGGAGTAATTCGCTTCAAAATAAGAATGTCCTAATTTTAATTATGTACTATACACAAATTTAAAAAAATGAAAAATGAACAAACTTGTGAGGTCATATCTGTGATACCTCACATTTGTGATAGAGAATTGATAAGTGTTTAATAGGATTGATAGTACTACTCATACCAACGAGGTGCATCTTCTTTTTAGGGAGCCCATTTATTTAAAACTTCCACAGTTAAGCGTGTTTGGCTCATATTTGTGATAGAGAGTTGATAAGTGCTTAATAGGATTGATAGTACTACTCATACAAACAAGATGCATCTTCTTTTCAGGGAGCCCATTTGCTTAGAAACTCTACAGTTAAGCGTGCTAGTGAGGACAAAGTGCACTGAAAAGACCAATGGAATGAAAAATATTGTAATCAATTTCATTGAAGGATGAATTCCCAACTCCATTTACCAACACCCATGGTACGTAGTATTATTGAGAGTTAGAATCTAATCTCCTATTCCATTTCCTTCCCAACTCCCACTCACTCCCAATAAAACAAACAAAAAAATTCGTACAATGTAGTCAACAATTATAGCGTAGACTTGAGGGTATATACAGCCCCTTGGTTTAAATGATTAGCACATATAAGTGAAGAGAAATGCACATGCATTATTACTGATTTGCACATATAAGTGAAGGGAAATGCACATGCATTTTTACTGATTTGCACATATTAAAATAAGGAAAATGCACAAAAAAAAGCCAAAATAGTTCTAACACTTTTGCCAATATACAAAAAAGATTTTGCACATATTCTGTAAAATATTTACACATTTATAATTTGCACATATAAGTTAACGAAATAGCACAAACACTTTTAATAATTGGGATTTTCTCTAAAATGCCCATGTGGTATAACAAAAAAGCCAGAATGCCCCTATGTTTTTTCAAAAAAAGCCAGAATACCCCTGAGGTCTGTTTTTCGACCTAAAATGCCCTTAACGAGGATGTCCATTTGTTATCTGATTAAGTTCCGTTAGTTTTGTTGTTTACAATACTAATTACT
>CAAKMY010027229.1:0-28664 GCA_901111285.1 Corrigiola litoralis | reverse complement strand
TATCTCCAACATCATTTCAATTTTCAACCTTTTAATGAGAAAATTTGATTTGGAGATAAATATACTCATGCACATTGCAGGGTTGTATATACTTATCAATTATCATCTTATATATTAGATTCATCACATGCTATCCAAAACACTCTAAAACTGAGTGATAATAATCTCTACAAAAAGATAAATAATTTGGCATTATTTTCAACCTCATTTCATTTTTTTCTCAACATTTTATGTGAAAATCAAGTGATAAGAATTATCTTTTCTTTATCTCTTTCATTTCTATCTCATCTAGTTGTTCATTTCTATTTTTTTTGTTGTTTTTAGGATGGATGAGGCTCTTATAAGAAAATTCCGTCCTACGTGGCTCATCCTATGCTCCCTAAAAATGCTTGGATTATATATAGATATTGATTAGATTCATCACATGCTATCCAAAACACTCTAAAACTGAGTGATAATAATCTCTACAAAAAGATAAATAATTTGGCATTATTTTCAACCTCATTTCATTTTTTTCTCAACATTTTATGTGAAAATCAAGTGATAAGAATTATCTTTTCTTTATCTCTTTCATTTCTATCTCATCTAGTTGTTCATTTCTATCTTTTTTGTTGTTTTTAGGATGGATGAGGCTCTTATAAGAAAATTCCGTCCTACGTGGCTCATCCTATGCTCCCTAAAAATGCTTGGATTATATATAGATATTGATTACTTCTTTTTTTAATTACAACTGCTTTATCACCATATTTAAAAATACCATAGTACTTCTATCACTAAATGATTAGATTTGTCACAATATTGTGATTTTGGTATGAAAATGTCTAAAAGAGAAAATAATGTTGCCACAACAATTTATTATTTATTCTTGAACATCAAGAAGATTTACTGGACCCACGTCACTTGAATTTGAGTCAGATTCCTCATTGGGTCGCGTAAATTAGGCAAATTATTAGGTACATCGTACACTTGAGAGTACATACTCTCAAGTTAAATTAACGTATTTTTTATGTACTTTTGATTTTTTTTGTCAAAAAATACATAAAGGTATATACAAATATTCTTGAGAGTGCATACTTTTAGGTATATGCAATAGACAACACGTAAATCCTATTAGAAGTTTTTTCATAATAGTTTTCAAACGCATAATCAGTGATGATTTGCATAAACTTTAGGTGCAACCACTAAGCCAAATATAAATGCATTAGTTAAGGGATGTAATTGTATAATCCATTAAAAATTTATTTCCATTCGCTTCCCGAAGAAACGTAATTGACATCTATTAGCGCCTTGATCTACAACGGTTGACACCCGCTATTATATGTGCATTTCAACCGATGTCAATGGAAACACTTTGACGTGGTGAACTGATGTTATCTTATGAAATGCTCCATCGATCCTTACAACTATGATAGCTTAAACAAATTTAGAGACAAGCAAAACCATTTTGATATGTCGCTTATCATAAATATCTTTAAATTATGATACAATAGATAGTTGAAGAATGAATGATTACAAGTGTACCATTTCCTTATTAAGAGGTTCGAGATTTGATTTGTATTTATGCGATCTTTTTAAACCATTATGATTATATTGATAGTACAAAGCATTAAAGTTTTAACTTACCAAAGTTTTCATTATCTTGAAAAGTTGAAAAGTAAGAACTATATAGTCATTTCAAAAAGTATTAATCTGTTTTAGATAAGAAAACTGTTGCGAGAGTTGAGCATGAACAAAAATAATGATCTCCTCCTGATGCCAACTAATTGGATTTGTGTCGATTAATATAAGTGACGTAGAGTTTGCAATCTGTACAAACATTGTCGAGCATGTATTATGATAATACTACATACATGAACGTAAGAGCTAAGAAGTTTCATAACAATCCTTAAGCAACTTGATAACTTGTATTATTTTCTTTATATGTTTAAAACGTGTAGTCCATAGATCGATTATTAGTTTGTAGGGCAACGGCCTCTGCATTTTATGGGGGGGCATCGGGCATGTTAGTTTAGACATCATAGCATACCAGATTAAGGGGCCCTTGCCTCATCAGAAAATCACGATAATTAACTCACAAGGCCCATATCATCTAATCATATTAATATAAAAAATAATTCAAAGAAAACACTAATGTCAATAATCCGAATATTCAGCGGTGTTTTTGTAATAATTTTTATATTGATAACCTCAACATAAGCCATATTTTGGCTCATATATTTCCAAATTAAAATATTCCCCTTGACACCAGACCTGCATTCCAAAACTATTTTAACTTGAACTTTCCTTTTTTCTGTCTCTTCTTCATCGATCACCCTCACCTTTACTATCCTTCTCATCGTCCTTATTATCATAAGCAGATTCCACCCTCTTTTTTCTCTCATCTCAAGCCTCTTTAAATGGCATTATTAGGGATTATCAAAAGTAGAGAACATCATAAGAAAACTAGTAAAAATTCACATTGTTAACATTATTGTTTTTTCTGACTACTCTATATGCTTCTCTATATGTTTGTCTTTATCTCCTATGACGTTAAATTACAACTTTAAACTCCACTAGGATTCCTAGAACAAGGTTCCTTTACCTTTTATCACTATAAGCTCTACTAGGATTTTTAAGAACAAGCTAGGTTCCCTTACCTTGCTCCACTCTCTAATCTCTTGAATTAATTAGCTCATGTTTGAATCTCTTAGAGTTTATCTCTTACAAAGTTAATAGAGTTTACTATAATGGTCGAGTCTCCCAAAAAAAGAGGTGTAAATAAAATTATTACTATTATGGGTAAACTATTTATAATAGATTTGGTTTTCAACAATAAAAAATCTTTACGTGACCAACTCACTTAGGGATTGCCATCAGGTGGCACATCAGACGGTGGGACTACCTCTTATTTATCTTACCTTAGACAAGTAACTCCAATTTTACTTCAAAAAAGAATCATTAAAATTTTGTAAAGGGTGGGAAATATTGATGGATAGGGAGGAATATCATAATAAGGCAAGTCGGTTGGAGCTGACAAATAGGTAGGTCAGGCCGGATCGTGTTTGGATTGGTAGATAAGATGGTTAATATCCCCTGACATAAATCTAACCTGTTTGGTCAAATTCATTGATCTCACCTGCTACACAATAACGCAGCCTGCTACCCGCTAATATAACCCGCTACCTAAGTCTGAAACTTCAACTTGGTCTTAGTCACAATTAATTTACTTGATATTCAATTTAATGCCACATCAGAGATGAGAAGATCTTTCTGAGCAATGTGATTGGCCAAGAGCCTGCTGACATGGCATGCCAACCAAAACACCTTTATTTCTCCTCCTCTCCCTCTCAACCTCGGCAATCCTACTCTCTCAGTCTCTCTCTCCTCTCCGTACATTTTAATTCCTCAAAATTTTGATCATTTCCCGTATTTTGCCACGCATCAATAACAATGCATGATCAGGTACGTTGTTATAATCTCAACTATATTTTTTAGCGCGCATGATCTTGTTTTAATTTTCGCGGTTTTTAATTGACATTTTTGAATATTAATGGCGGCAAAATTATTTTTAGGAGAAATGTACTGGTTATGAACTGATGATGGAGGATCGCGACTTGTTGTTGCGAGAATTCGGTAAGAAAAAGGCGGAAAGTCGGTATGTTTTGACTTTCCGGTCCATTGATGGATGATTGACGGATTTTCTGGTAGTTTGCAATTTTTTGATTGTTGATGTTGATATGATGTTTAACTGAAGGACATTTTATGAGTTGTAGGTGAAGTAGTAGAATATGCGTTTCAAATTAGTCGGCCACATTTGACTTTCACTTGTCGAACCATGTCAATGTGATGGTATTACGAAAGAAGTTGCAAAATTATATCAAACGAGGTGTTATTAGTACATATGAGGAGAAATTGTTGATCAAAATTGAATAACTTTAGTAGCATAAGTCAAATGTGGCCAATTAATTTAGGTAGGTTGTCATGAGTAAGGTTTGCCCAATGGTTGGGGGCTAACCTGTCAGGGATTGTCCAAAGTTCGAATCCTTATACAGTTATACCCCTTCCCCAGCATTGCTCCAATGTAAAAATAAAATAAAAAAATTTAGGGAGGTTGCAAACGGGTGCGGAAGATGCGGGAAAACAACGATTTTGCGAAGTTTCTAGTTGTAAACTATGATTTTCATGCGCCCGAAACATAGGAGTACCACATACGGGGATCCACCATTACCTTTGCGGGTACAAGATAGACGAAGGGAATAATATGTTTATTTTTGTTGTCTTGCTTCTTAATTTTATGTTGGTCTAAAGGAGCGCACTTAGTCGCATATGAGAATCGAATCCTCAGCCTCAATATAAATGAGCTTTAACAAACCATCTGAGCTAACCTTTGCTCTCATGTTTTTATGCCAATTGATGAAGTGAGTATCTAATTGAGAATGATTGTTTTGCAACTAGTCAGTATAATAGAGGCCGCATTTGACTTTTGTGGTTCAACTATGTCAATTGGGTCGAATATTTTCGATCATGATATATATATTTCCTTGATAACTAATACAAGACAATATTATGATTAGTAGTATAACTACGGACTTAACAAGATCACTAGACTCATTTTTGTATTTTGGAGGTGTCAATGGTTAAAGTTAGTCTCAAGACCACTAATTTGGAACGGAGGTATTTTTTTTCCTAATTACGTGATCAACTACTCCAGATTCTAAAGGGCCACCACCCGTAAGATTGAGTCTTGGGGAGAAGGGGAAATCAAAGTCGCAGGAATGTCCACCCTATTGGTTGGGAAGGAGCATTGTTACCAATGCAGGGTGAAAACCCTGGCCCAAAGCTCAGTTGTGGCCCTCTAACACCTCTGCCACAAGTGGATCCTAGTGTGAGGAGTTCACCCCTAGATTGAGAGGCTGCTAAGTATTAGCCAACCATTGAATTTGAGGCAATGCCTCTTGGTCCTTTGGATGTAGTAGTTGATTGTTTGGAGCTGATCATAAAGACTGCACTTTGTTGGAGCTGATCATAAGGACTGCATTTTGTGTGTGATATAATCATGATCGGGGTCTTAAACTTAGATTACTAGAACCTTGTCTTGAAGATTTGGATAATGTCTCTGAGTTTAGAGTTGGGTTGGAATATTCAGTGTGGCGGTTCCGCTTGCAGCATTAGACTAGCCAGTGTTAATACTATTAGAATTATGAGTTGTTTCCTTAAGTATTATATATCAGAATATAGCTATTGGCGGGTGTTTATACCAAGAAGTTGTGCTCATGTCATAGTAAGGTTGCCTACATTGGGACATTGATGTCTGATGGTAGTGCTCACAAGAATCGCCTTTCCCAGAAAATGGCTCAGAACTGCTGGAGAAGTGAACTTTCAGATACTTCTTTGGTCTGAACTTCTTGTGTTTGTATTCTTCTCTAATAAGTTGATGGTTGACCTAGAAAACAATACGGTGAACAATGTTACAGGAAATATAGTTAGGCAGTTCTTTTGCTTATACAAACTACATCACATATTTTCTGGCTTCTTGAGCAACATCAACATCACCCCCACGCCCTCTAGAGAAGTCCCGCTCAGCAGGTAAGGGAAGGGGTAAGAATTAGATGTTTCCTTACCCCTGTGACAACTGAGTAAATTTCTCGAGAACTTCATGGTCAAAGTCATTAAGCTCAACCACAAAGGTCAAATGCAGCATATCAATCTGATATGGAGGTAGTAATTGATTGTTGTAATAGTTTAGTTTAGTATAATCAGGGATACAGACATTCAGTGTCTCTTCTAAGAAGTGGTTAAGAACTGCTTGAGTTATGAATTCTCAGATTATTATTTAGTATGAGCTTCTTGAATTCATAGTCTCTCTTTAATGAATTGACTGGTTGATTACTTGATCTAGAGAATTGAAATAGGTAGTAACTTTCATTCATTGCTTCTGTTATACTGTGACTTCAAATTCTATTACATATCTGACCACCGAGTTACAATTATAGGCTTTGTTCTTTCAAATTCTATTACATATCTGACTTGCAATAGCTGAAAGTTATAAAGGCCAATAGGTTACGGTATGTCTATTGCTACAGGTCACAAATCCAATATAGCGCAATGAAGGATATGTTTTGGATCAGAATTATAACTTTGATTCTAATTGGTAATGTAGCAGAGTGAAATGAATGACTGCCATGTTATGCGATCATCTACCATGCATTTTCCTTGTTTCTTCGAATTTTATCTTAGATTTTGTATTTGATGTTTGATTATTGTGGTACAGCCTCAGGGAATCCTAGAGGAGCTTCCATGTAAGTGATTGCTTGATGAAGAGTTTTCTTAACTCCCACAAAGGTTCTTGTGCTGATAAAGGGATTTTGGAGAAGTAGGCCTAGATGATTTCGATGATTTGAGCTGTATCGACTGTGAACAACTTTGTTTCTCGCTCTGGAAAGTACCTGCTTTAGTCTTCATTATGTCCGCACTCCTGCCTAGGTATGTTCTGTATTGCACGATTCTCTTAGTTTATTTTGATAGTGCGCACTGGTTACTTTGGTACTGATATACTGCTTAAATTGTATAAACTATGTATTATGCTCAGATGGGAGCTCTCTCTGGCCAAGGAAAGGTTTCTGATCTGATCCCTAAGGGCTAATATCTTAGGTCGCTTTTTTCATATTCGAAATTTCTCTCATATTTAGGAAAGAATAGCTGAGGGAGTGTTTGGTTTATAGAAAATATACTGTGCATATTCTTCTTTGAAATTCATGACCTTTATCTTGTTTCTGGAAATGCGCTCATGTGGTAATCTGATCAGATTGGCTTATCAATGTCAGTTATGACAGAACTAGTATGAATTTTCTCTAAGCGCGAGTTCAGTAGCGGTGAGTGTTTGTCGAGGCAGCCTCGTTAGCTTAGAT
Source organism: Corrigiola litoralis (assembly GCA_901111285.1). Classification (NCBI taxonomy): domain Eukaryota; kingdom Viridiplantae; phylum Streptophyta; class Magnoliopsida; order Caryophyllales; family Caryophyllaceae; genus Corrigiola; species Corrigiola litoralis. The sequence goes on along the minus strand of CAAKMY010027229.1, from coordinate 21,777 downwards.
TGAGGCGATTTTGATGAAGTTTTCTGTATCTATGTATTCAATTCAGATCTTTCAAGCTACTGTATGTTGGCCCCTTAATCCATTTTTTCTATTGTTTACTTTATAATTACATAGATTACTCTCTCCGACTCTCCCTCATCCAACTCAAGTCACAATGCTTCTAGTAGTGTACCTCTCTTGAGTTCCTTTAATTCTGTTCCCATTGAACTTGGAAGTACCCAGCAAATATCTCTTGGTCCCTTTCCTTTCTGGGATCCTGAGTTGGCCTTTACTTAAAACGAAGTATATGCTAAGAACCAAGGATGGATATCTAATCTGTTCCTTATAACTGCTTGTGGGTAACCCGTGGATTCATAAAACTTGTTCATTAACATTTTTATAGAGAAACATTTTGCTAGATTTCGGTAGCAGATTCTAGCCTGTCTTTGGTCTCACATATCTCAAGTTCCTTTTTGGGTATTCGTTCGCATGTGTACAACATGACAGGGCACTGTTTTTCACTATGGTGCCTGTGGACTATGTTACTCAAACTCTTTGTTTTCCGTCAAGTACCTGTATGGCCGTGTCGGATACTCGGATACTGACACTAGGAAGTGAGCAAGACAATGGTTTTTACTTAAGCCAAACAGTTGGATGGCTCTCCGGGAATTGTCTGAGTTCGACTCGTAGACATGTACACGTGTCAATACTTATAGCTGAGTCCGAGCAACATAGCTTGTCGACGGAAGACTCCTAGTTCTCATTGCCGTATAATTCACTTTCTTCTTTAATGAACTTTCTAACCATATTCCAGAATAACTTATTTACACTGGGTTAATGATCCTGCTTGTCACCCTTATGGTACCTAGCTGCTCTGTGATTAAAATTGACTGAACTGCACCCAGTTGTACCTCAGACAGACTATCTACGTGAAAGTTGACAGTTTTTTAGGTGAGATTAAGTAAGCAATCTTGTCTTCCTATATTTTTATCCCCCCCTGCTTTTCTTTGTTTTCTGGGGTGGGGTGTCCGTGGTCAGGGGCCAGACCTCTACTCTTGTAGAAGTTAGGCCTTTTCATTGGATGCAAAAGCTTCAGCTGGAGCTCCATATCCATGATGAGTTGGATTGACAAAAACAATAAGAGTTTGATCTTGGGAGTCTATGATGATCTTTACATGTGGTCTATACCGGTGTAAAAAAAACAAAACAAAAATTCAAAACCAGATTTTTTTATATTTTTATTCATTTTAAAGATGCCGAAATTCAGGCAGAGGAAATGAAAAAAGAAATGAAAAAAAGAAATGAAAAAAGAATAGGGAAGTTGTAAACTAAAAGATAGGCCCATGCAGTTTTCCATCAAGGGACTTACATGAGAACAAATTCTGAACATTATGCAGCTGTGGATAGACCACTACTAAGGAGCATGTTCTACTTCTAGGTGTGATCTTTTACTGTATGACGATTTTTGGATCTTCTTACGGGAGGGCTGGGTTGATGGCCCTTTCTTTGGCTCTGCCTCTGACACCTTGTAATCAGTTGGAGTGAGGGGGATATAATTAGATTCTTTGGTTATGTGCTAGATAAAGTATAAAAAGTATAGTTTCAAACTTCAATTCTTACATGAACATTCAGGTTAACAGAAAACTCGATAAGCATTTAAATTTGTTGATTATAGTGATTTATTCCGAGAAAATTTGCACTAATTTTAATTTGCATTAAGAGTTAGATACAATTTCTTGTGTTTCTATTTCTTGTTCTACTAAAGTTGGAAATGATTTACGTTGGTGCTGTGTGGATTATTGTTCGTCCATTATGTTTATAAACTTATCATTTCAAGAGCATGCTTATAAGTTGATGAGTAGTTTTTTCATATTTTAAATTCTGACAAGCTGTAAAGATGGGGAGTTTGGCTTATAGGCTTAATTCCCTTTTGTTTCTCTGTCTGGACCTGCTATCCCTTCTTGGATCATCTTTGTTCAGGGACATTTAGATCGTTAATTAGACCAGTGGAATGGCTGATTGTGATTACTGATCCTTTTATGGCCAACTTGAGGGTTTTCCCTTAGTACTTCGAATATTGATGCTTTCTGTGTGCCAGGTATGTGGACAACACACTTCGTTTCAACCCGTAACTCTAAGGAGCTTAGCCGCCATGTTCCCATGTACGAATGCTTAATCTTTTCAACTATTGAGGTAAACAGGACTACGCTTTCTGCTTGGTTTTACCATTATGTTCTTTTTTATTTTTTTTTTGCCGATTCCAAATTAAGAAGTTAATCACCATGTTGAGAAAAAATAAGCATTTTGCCACCTTAGCTTTCTCCACACACACTTGTTAAGTTATTAAGTTCGTTATTTTTCTGTGCAATTGTCTAGTTAATTTAGGATTCTTCTAAGGGGAAGAATTTAAATAAGGTACAGTAGTTAATATTATTATTTTTGCTTAACAAAGAGGTAATTGATAATTATGAGTTGGCTTTGGAGAGGTGTGGAACCAAGGGCATTTGAATAGTTGAACTAAAGATAAATAAGATCAACTAGAGGTAAGATTTTTTTAGTTTCTACTGAAATAGACATGAAACGCATTCAACTAAGTTACGTGGTTGCTTAAGTACTTTCGTTTCACATCTCGCTTACACACAAGCATTTGAATTTTATTTGGGTTCTTTTATCTTCGATGGTCAGCTGCTAAATATCTAAGATAACGTTATATGATAAGGTGTGAATTATCTTGTGTCGCAATCAAGGAGATTGATCCTGTTGTAAGAGTGTGGTGGAATTTTGTAGCTTGCTAAATGCTAATACTGGGAACTAAACCTCACAAATATGACTCTTGGCTTTGCTGTAGCCATAGCCCATAGGGAGGATAACGATTGCAAGTAGCGCAGGATACTTGGCCCTTTTCTAAATTCTAATCCGAAAATTTGAAGCAGCAATTTAATGAACGTTAGAGGGTCATCTGCCACACAAACAATGGCAAAAGACACCAAAAAGTTGCAAATCATTGCGCTGCTGCGTTGGGGGAAAATTTTTTAGATCCCAAATGTCCTTTTTCTCTCTCCTTTCTAGATACACGTGAAGGTACCACCAACCTATAAAGTCCTCCGTAAGCCCTAAAAAATCCTGAACACCCAATGGCGACTTGCCATGTCACTGGATAAGAGAGCTTACCATAAAAAGTGTAATAAATGAATAAGGATTACTTCGCAGGTGTTATGGGTAGCTAACTGAGAACTGATCCTATCAATCGACCAATCCTTGCCCATGATTAGGATAGACATAGCGTATATATTTTCAGACACCGTTACAATAACGAAAAAGCCACTGAAAATTGTGGCCAAATTTCTGATAATTCCTGTCCTAGGTGGGACTTCAGACTTCAAATCTAGTTTAGAATTTATTATATTTTGATTTGGTAATATACTACAGAGTGATATTGGATTATTGGTACACCATTTTTCGTTTACTATTCGCTACACACAAAGATTAAGAACGTTGTTAGAGAAAGAAGTGCAGTGATAATTCCAAGAATTGATTGCCCATTTTCCCCTGTTTTCGTAGTTTTAGTTGGAATGCAGTCTTATTACCTCCCTGTTTTGTTGCCCTCTTTGTGCTAAACAAGGTTTTAGGTGTCAAATTATGAACGCACAGTACTAGCTCTCAAATCAGTAACCTGAAAGAGTAGAATGTATTGAGTTGAAGCCTGAAGGAAAACGTCACACACTCACACTACTAAATTAATCATCAATTTTGGTAAATGTTTGAATGGCAAAAGTTTCTACACATGAGAAATTTCCTTGATAATTATTGAAATAGGTATCGAAATAGTAGTATGGTTGGCAATGCTACAGCTTTCTTTTAATTTAAAATTACTAGAGCTAGGCCAATTACAAGGAGCCATGCATTCATCTTTAGTAGTATTTTTCACCCTTGCTAAAATATCTTCAGTTGTTTCAAGATATCATTACGTGCATGAAGTTTGGCTGCTTCTTAGTGTATGTCACAGTAAGGCTGCAAGTTTATTCAGTGAAATTGTAGGTAACTAAGGGCTCCAACAAAGTTCCTTTGATTCAAATTTAACTCTAGCCTCAAATCTCTATGGCCATGATTCAATAGAAATTTTAACACCCAGTTGTTTCCTGCTTGGTGTAGTAATTTTCAAGTGCAATATCCCGTTTGTGTCTTGCAATATCATGTGCTCAATAGGAGACTTGCATCCTGCGCTGCTAGCCTGCTACAGAATTTTTTGATGTTTACCTTATAGTACAGTGAACTAGTGGAGAAAGGACTTCAATATGAGGGGCATTGTAGTCAATCCATCAGTGGTCCACTGTCCGATTGTAGGCATCTGGTAGCAAAGGTTGTCCCTTGTACTGTTCTCATCACCGTCGGTCCATCACTCATAAAAACACAACACCACTCTCTCTGTTTCTGTCTTTCTGAGAGTCCCACTTTCTGCCTTTGCTATCTTCAGAGTTTTCTTCTTTTAACGGATCTTTACCTCTTATCTCTTCCCCCACTCGTGACCTCCTTCTGTACACACAGACTCAATAAGTCTACCTCTCCCCACACCAAATAATAAAAGAAATATACTTTCAATTGTGGGGCTCTCGGCTAAATATCACCCTGAACTCCTTACTGCCTTACTGGGTATATTTCCATTTCGCTGACTTCTGATTCTTCACTACAGAAACCCATTCCCTGTTAGATTGGAATTTTGAGCTTTGTGCCTCCTTCTCTCCTCTGAGTCTCTATTCTTTACTTCATTACACTGGTCCTATATAAGAAAGAATGAGAATTCTTTTATTCCTACGTACCATATTGTAACGCACATTTTTAGAAATGCTTGTCTTTGTCAATTGAATTGGGGTTTTACAAGGTTTTAGCAAAGAACATTCACAAACTATTTCCTCCTAAATTTTCTCCCTTGGTTTTGTCTTTCCTCTCTATTGCTTGCAGCTTTTGGCTCAGTTCATCTTTATTAAAGCTCATCACCCTTACTTGTAGTAAGTACTCTTCAGGGTTCAGGGTTTTTCTTTTTACTCGTTTAGCTGCAAAGCTTGAAGCTTCTCTTTCACTCTTTCTTCTGGCCATTCCTTTGCTAAAGTTTGAACTCTCTTTCTCACTTTTCAAAACTTTCATCAATCTTTTCTTTTTATCATGCTAAGCTGAGTCCAAGGCCTCTCTTTTTGTCCTCAGCTAAAGATAACTGAAAATTTGAAATTGAGTCTTAGACGCTTAGTTTAATCCACTCAGTATTTAGAGCTCTGACTTTTTGAGCTTGTTAAGTCACATGAGGAAAAAGGTTCTCTCTTTTACAGGCTACAAGCCTTAGGTGTTTTCAATTGGTCTGGACTGTTTGATTGGTTTACAGTCAGGTGATTCTTTCCACAATGAGCTCCTGCTTGAGTGGAGGTGGACGAACTGCTTATGCAATCGACCTTGATATCATTAAATCACCCTCAACCTCGACCCGAACATCTCATTCCTCTTCGCCTTCATCTACTATATCAGAATCAAGCAATTCCCCACTTGCCATCTCAACTCGAAAGCCACGGACGCCACGAAAACGGCCCAACCAGACTTACAATGAGGCAGCTGCTCTGCTTTCCACTGCTTATCCAAACATCTTTTCTGCAAAGGATTTCTCTAAGCCTTGCAAATTCATTAAACCTCACGAGTATTCTTCCTTTTCATTTGAAGAATCCTCTGATGAATTGCTCTTACCTTTCCCAGTTGAGAAACCTGCATTTCAGATGGACTGCACTGGCTATGAAAAACCGTTCCTAAATGACACAGATGAAAATGGCTGCCAAACGAATTCCTCTAATTTATGCGATGGGCAGGTAGATTTCGATGCGGAATCAATCCTTGATGAGGAAATTGAGGAGGGTGTCATAGATAGCATAATGGGAAATTGGGATGCGTGTCTTGAAGGGGAGCCAAACTCTTGCAATAATAGCAGTAGTGCTGTCGGTGCCCCTGTTGATTTCTGCTATGGGTATCCGCTGGGGTTAGGACTAGGACTAGGTGGGAGTTTCGATTTTGGATTCGGAATGATGAGAGCCGGAGTAGCCAGGCCATTTAGACAAAATGATGACGGAGACTGGTGGAGGTTTCCTGCTGTTAATATTGGCGAAATATCGCCTAGATTGAACAAGCCATCGTCTGTTGGGAAGAAGAAGAAAAAAAAGTTTGTAAAATTGAATCCGATGCCTCCCTCTCCAACACAAAGCAAAGAAAATTTCGTGCCAGTTCCCAAGCCCAGTTCACCTTCAGCCCCTAGCAAGGAAGAGTCAGCACCAGAGTCAAGTTCAACAACAAGCAAGGAAAATTCGATACCAACTTTAAAATCCAGTGCTTCGATGCTGTTGAAATTGAACTACGAAGATGTTTTGGATGCCTGGTCAGATAAGGGCTCGCCTTTCTCTGACGACCTTTCAGGCTCAGAGTTTTCTGGGAGTGATGCTTTGGTATGTTCCAAGATTTATTGAATTCTGTTTCTCCGTCCAGTTTTTCAAAGCTCCCGTAATTGAATTAGTAGAAGTCCTCACTAGAACATAATTTATTGATTCAGGAATTAGTTTGTTGGTAGTTTGGCTCCATTTATAATTAAGCTATTCAATTTTTGAATAAACTATCACCAGGCTTCTCTTCCCTTCTACGAATAGGATATTCTAGTTTCAGTGTTTGTCTAGTGTGGATGTCTCTTGTTTGAAAGCACCTTAGTTTCAAGAGATGTGCGTCAGAATATCTGCTATTGTAAGTGTCTATAAATGAATGTTTCTTTTCAATCAAACTCATTATATGTGCTGGGCTTTCTAGTTATAGAAATCTCTGATTTTGGCATCACCTAGTTGCAATGGGAGTAAGCTACTTTGTAATGACAACAAAAAGAAGAATGTTTGTGCTTAATATTTAATTTAAGCAGGCCCCAAATGCAGACTTTTGCCTATATGTTATTTTTCGATGACAAAACTGCTATAGTTATTACCAAAGAATAAAATAATGCATGTGAAATGCTGTATTCTATGCTCTCATATTCACTTGACATTCACTTGATATGGACCCAACAAGGTCAGAAAGATATAACTGTAATTGTTCTAATAGCAGGCAAGGTTGGCACAAATAGATCTTTTTGGCGAGAATGGAGCCTTGAGGGAAGCAAGTGTTCAGCGGTACAAGGAGAAACGGCGAACACGCCTGTTTTCAAAGAAAATAAGGTACCAAGTCAGGAAGGTTAATGCTGATCAACGACCTAGAATGAAGGTATGCAACTATGCCATTTCGATCAGTGTACACTTCAGAACATATCGGTCTGTTAAAATTTGAGCTTGCTTCTTTGTTTTCTTGTAGTGGCTCTTGTTCGTCCAATCCTTCCATTCATGTGATGCATACTATTAGCCATTAGGCATCAGAAAAATTGACGAGGTTGACTAGCATGCCTCGCTCACTAGTTGCATATAGGCTTTACTGAACTTATGGGATTGCATTCATTGACGACAGAAAGCCATTTCTCCTCGCTTGTTTGAGACAAGTTTAGAGTGGGCCTAAACTGCAGGTAGTATCAAGTAAATGTCGTGGCTACTGCATATTTTGAGCACCCTGTGGCTTCTGATTTGGAATATGTTCTGAGATTTTTTTGCTTCTTTCTTTACGTTGGAAAGCCCCCATAAGGAAGTAAAAATTTTGCATCAATGCGTAACTCCGTACTGAATACAGTCCTTTCTCGTTACTTTGTTTCTTTCTTTAGAATACTTTAGTTACAATAAGTGCTGCAAGTTAGAGACTATTCATCTCTGGACCTGCTGTTGATCTTTCTTTTTCTATATGCATCATTAGGATTAATTTATTGCATCCATGTGCTGCGATGGTGAACATAGTAAATGTTTAAGATGTGGAGTTGCATTTGCTTCAACGAAATTATCATCTGCAAATATTTACATCGTTTGTATGTTGTGTTGCAGGGGCGATTTGTTAGGAGGCCAAATTCATCTGGGAGCCGAGAAAAATCTGAATGAATTGGTGGTTCACTATTTTATATGCTTGATCTTTTTGCCTTTTTGCCTTATAGACATTATACTTCTGTAAGATTTTGCCAAATTTCCACACACTAAACAGTAGCTGAGACTAGGTAAGAGGAATGGTTGAGGAGTTAGCATTAGTATTCTCTCAATTTTTGTAGTCTCAAACAGGGGTTTTCGCCCAATTTTTTGCTACCTCTTTTGTGTATCTTTTTATCCTTCGCAGTTTCCTTCAGTGAGAAAAACGTGTCAGTCTCATGATATGTTGGAAAGGGAAGGATTAAACTTTCTTTGATATTAAAGGCTGTATTGTATGTGAACAGAAAATTGGTGTAATAGCTCAAAAGCAGCAAATCATGAGTAATAGCATGCAAAAATAAATTTCATTGTAGCCAGAAGTCCCAACTACGCGCCTACCGCTCTCTTTATTGCTACAAATAACACACTGAATCCCTGTCTGGTACACGTAGTTTGCCGGCGGCTAGTGAAAGGACAACTGCCGAGGTTCATGTCATTCTCAAGAGCGTAAAGTAAAAAGAATATAAACAAGAGAAAAAAAAAAGAAAAAGAAAAGTAGAGTATCAAAACAAACCAACGTAATGTTAATATTGTTTTTCTTTTTTAGACTAAATCTAGCTGGAATTATATTAAGTAGAAAAATGATACTCCGTATTAGATACATCCTCTAAAAGTATCTCAATAGTAATATGAGGTGATATGGCATTTCGTATTTCGTTCTAAAAGATTCTCAACTTGTTGCAAATGTTATAGAAAGTGTCTATAGTCACTAAACAACATTTTTAAATCATTAAATGTTTGGTATTGCTGTCATTTTGCCGCTTTTTGATTTCTAGTTTTCGATAATTGTATATAAAAAAATTAAATGATAATTTAGAATTTACTTTCAATTTTTAATCAATTGATCAACCACATTTACCACGATCTAATTAAACCCATTTTGCTCCCACCGAAAAGTAAATATTTTTGCAATATGGAGACCAAAGCCCCAAATTTTCATGTCAAAGAGCCTTGAATTTCATCCATATTATCCCTAGCTAGTAGCTATACAAGCCATGCCAAATGAACCATCATCAATTCGATACATTTGCTACATGATTATATAAGTTAAAAATTTTTAACCTTAATAATTACAATGTGCTAATGGCCTGGTCAAGCAAACAACTATACTCCATATATAATGACCTCACTTTTTTTCATAATGCTTTCAATATACCAGAAAAATGAATATACATTTGTCATCCTTCTAATCTAGATGATCTTGACCCTTACCCACAAATATTGTCATATAAGAAAAGAACTAATTCAAACAGTTGGAGTTAATTTATCCCAATTATGAGGTTGAAGGCTAGATTCTTATCCGCGACTTGTGTCCAAACCAAAAAATAAAGTTGCCATATTAAGGAAAATCTCTTAAAGGTTGGTTACTTTTTACAAATAATATGAGTTTTAAAGATAATAATACTCACCTTTAAATTTTCAATATGATATTTGAAAAGTTCACACCAAATGGTAAAGCTCACAATTTCATCACAAAAACTCACTTTCTCATGATAAAACAATCTAACACAAGTACACAACTGGCTTTAGACAAATTATTTGGTGTTTCTTGTACTTTTTAGTATTTTTCTTTTTTTTTTGAGGATGTTTAAATCGATAAAAAGTAGAAGAACTTTAAGTACGAGCACATGCTCTCGGGAACATGGTATAAATGGTGCTATTTTTATGTTAAAAATCACAAAAGGGATATTAGATGGTAGCATAAGATACTATCCTATATTCGTATAATCGTATCCAATGAAGAGCCCTATATTCGTATAATCGTATCCAATGAAGAGCATTTGATATGGTAGTAAACCCCACAATAAATATAGAAATGGTATTTATTCCCTTTTATGACCTTGACTCAACCTTTTCCTCTTTAAACATCGCACGCACTAGCTGTCACCACCCTGCTATGGCCATCGCACTCCTCGGCTCTTCCCACTTATCTCCCCTCCTTTCCTCCTCCGCCGCCGTCAACTCCGCCGCGTCTCACCGTCTCCCCCTCCGCTACCTGCGCGGTGAATTATCTAAAACCCTATTTTTCCCAATTTCATCAATATTTATTTACTCTCCATTTTCCGTTCATTTTTGCTGATTGACCGTCGTTGCTGTTAACTTGCGCCTTTACTGTATCTGGGTTATTCATATTTTTAGTCAATTTGTTATATTGATGGATCATTAATTAGTTATGCACAAATTATTGGGAAAGACCGTCTACTTTTATCAATAAGCTAAATTGTTCGACACAAATTATTAGAAAAGACCGTCTGCTTTTATTAGAAAAGTAGACGAACTCCTGATTAACTAAATTTACTTAAGCTTCCTGCAGGCCAATTTAAGCATGTTTATAAGCTCCCTTTAGGCCGAACAAAAGTAGACGGTCTCTCCCAAAACTTTTTGTCCCAATCCAGATAAAAGATATATTTGGGTACTTTAACTGTCATTAGTTTATACGTGGGGTACCCAAAATGTTATTAGTCAAATGTCGGGTACCCAAAATGTTATTTAGTCAAATTTTCCTATCTTTTATTCGGCCAGCATGAGCTCCGTCTACTTTTATTTGATATAGACACTCTCCGAAGACTAGCTGTTGATTATATTACGCTGATTTTTGCGGATGAATCGACATATTGGATTAGGGTTTCATCCGTTCGATAAGTTTGATGAACATCTTTTTTGTATGAAATGGCGTTTTATTTTAGATAATTTACTTTACCAGTGTAACTAATGAGTTGAAATTGTAAATGGAAGCTTTTAGGAGTAGTTTTGTTGTATTAAATTGGTCTTAGGGGTTTAAGTTTTCATGGTTTATGTAGATTTGATTGAACAATATGGTTTTATTTAAGTAGTTGTAAGTTGGTTGAACAAATTTGACTAAAAAAGGTACTCCATATGTATGATACAATATTAAATTATGTATTAGGTTGGTTTGTCACAACTCTTATGGACACTATCAATTTGAAGGAAACGTTATGTGATGTATAGGAAAGTCCGAGTCTTAAGTCTTTACATGTTGAGAAGATTAGAAGAATACATAGCTGGGTTGAAGAGATGTAGAAAGATGAGTTCTCTAGAAGTTGAGTTTGAATCAAATTTCGGAGGTGATTAGAAAGGCAAAGCTGAGGATCTTTCAGCATTGCTAGATTTTTTTAGCATATGCAACATAATCGACATTTTAAGCTATGACCATTTGGTGCTCGCGGCAGCATGTTTGCTTATGCTTTTGTTTTATGCTTCTCCAGACCTTTGAATCGACAAGAAGTATGGGTGATGCAATTGATTTGTCTGGTGATGGTGGTGTTATGAAGACTATTGTAAGGCGACCAAAAGATGGTGCTGTTGGTCCAACAAAGGATGTTCCTGTTGTGGATGGTATTCTCTCTAACGAAATTTCTGAATTTCTCGTGTGGCATTTGATTTTTGTTGATTCTCAAATAAAATGTTTTGCATAATCGTCGATCTTTGTTCTCCAGCACACTCTACCAAATGTACTTAGGAACTATACAAGTTTATTTGCTTTTTGGTATTTTTTGATAGATTAAGAAAGAGAGAAGTACCAATATGCCAACTCATTTAGTATAGTAAAACTCAATTATTTTAAATCTATTTTTCATGATATCATGGATGGATCAGATGGGGGTGGGTTGTCTTTTTAGCTTCTTTGTAGCCTAATGCAGTGAGGTTCTGTCGTCTGTTGCTTCTTTTTACTCAAATGTTGCTTCTTTTTACTCATATGGAACTGGTCCCCTTTGTAGTTTCTAGCAAAGACTCATTGTCATATACTCATATGTTGCTTCTTTTTACCCTTTGAACAACATGGTTCATTTCTTTTTAATTAAGAAAAGTTGGAAGAGATAAGTCGTTAGCTGCTCATGGAGGAGTTGGATGACCTTACCTTTTTTTGCTTTGCTCAGATATTGGAAAAACTTCCAAGAATTATAATTGTAGTATGTAATTTACAAACTTGGCAATGGTGTTTCTTTGTTTTCGGGGTACAAACTTGGCAATGAATTTCTCTGTCACTGACTCACTGGGGTACAAACTTGGCTGTGGATTTCCCTGTTACTTGGGTATAATGATAAACCCTACTTCTATTGAGCAGTTCACTATGAGGGCATCCTTGCTGAAACGGGTGATGTTTTTGATACTACACTTGAGGACAACACCATCTTCTCTTTTGAGATAGGGAAAGGCACAGTAATCAAGGCATGGGATATAGCACTGAGAACTATGAAGGTCATAAAAAAATCTGCTCTTTTCCCCCTTTCATTTATGCAAATCGTGATTGTTTTCTCAGTAAAGTTGTGGCTATTTCTTCACAGGTTGGAGAAATAGCTAAGATTACGTGCAAGCCAGATTACGCGTATGGAAGTGCGGGTTCTCCACCTGATATTCCTCCTGAGTAAAGTCATTGCTCTTTTATCCAGTGAAACTAATGTCGAGTTGTTAAATATGTTTCTCTATAAAAGTTGTAATCAGTGTTCCCTGATAGCTTAGGCCATACCTTTAGTGGGTCTATCATTCACTATCGAAATTTGGACCTTTGGGTACTGCCGAAAGGCAATGGTGAGATTTGTACTCAACTAGAATAACAATACCTAAAGTAGTGAGTTGACCTTTCTGGATTACTCCTACAAATTTATCATTTTTCTCTCTTTTCAATTTCTTCTACTTTGTTCTGCATCCTCTAATACATGTTGTCAATCTTGTATCATGTAGTGCAACTCTTATCTTTGAGGTCGAGCTGGTGACTTGTCGACCACGTAAAGGTTTGAGTGCCGGTGGTGCTGCAGATGAGAGGGCAAGACTTGAGTAAGTTGCTTATCCATATCCTGTCTTATAATTATCATCATCAGCTGGTTTTAGATCTCTCTTGTTTATTAATGCTGTTTTCAAACAAATAATATAGGGATCTGAAAAAGCAGAGAGAGATGGCAGCTTCAATAAAGGAAGAGGAGAAGAAGAAGCGGGAGGAGGCTAAAGCTGCTGCTGCTGCCCGTATCCAGGCCAAATTGGATGCTAAGAAAGGAAAGGGAAAGGGCAAAGCGAAATAGGTATGATCTGCTTCGTTTTCTCTCAGAAAGTCACAAGGAACCAACATAGACACATATTTCTGCTGGAGTACCTTAGATTCATGCATAATGGAGGTTTCGGACTAGGGTTTCTCTGATGTCACTATATTATGTACCAATTATGTGGATTCAGTCTTGGACAGCATAAAAGAAGTCTTCTGCAGTTTGTATTATTTGCTAATGTGCTAGATCAATCAGTTGTTGAAATTCATTAATAAGAAAACTCGTTTGGAAAATACTGCATAATGGATCGAGTACAAGATAATCGTTCATCGCCGCTCTTCCTCACTAGGTCTAAACATGGTGGAAAATGAGTGGTAATGAATCTATTCAAACTCAACTCTGGATTTTAGAAACATTATTCTCGACAAAAGGCTCTGAAAAACTTCTTAGCAAAGCAACATTCAGCACTTAGGAAGATCAGCTGGTGGAGGTGGCAGTTTTTGATTTGGCAGCTTCCCATCTGACACTACCCAGGCCATCTTCAAGCCCCAGCTTGTGTGAACTTCCAAATGGCAGTGCATGAACCATACCCCTACAAAAATTCCACCAAAAGATGCTCACAATGAGATCAATCTATTATGTAAATGTATAGTGTAAAATGTTTAAGATAGTTCTTATAACACAGCTACAGTTAAAAAGGCCATCATACCAGGGTTGTCGGCGAGAAATCGAATGGCAACCCACCCTCCATCAGGCACACCAACAGTGTTTCTCTCAACAGGGTCAACAAGGTTGAATTTGGCAGGGTCCTTGTTAGGATCAAAATTCCCAAATCCTTGACCTACCACAAAAAAGTTGAAGCCATGGAGATGGAGAGGGTGACTCTCAGTCCCAAGTATGCTAGTATCTTGCATGATCAGCTCCACACTCGTGTTGAAAGGAAGTGCTACCAATTTTGTTCCATTCATTACCATTGTGTTGTTAGGCGCTTTGCCAGTGTAATTAAAGGGGTTTAGTGGCGAGGAGGGGAAGTTAGTCATGTAAACCCCGTTTGATTGGTGTAGGAAGTGTGTTTGTAGGAGAGCCTTCGTAGGCATGACAAAGGAGACGTTGCTAACAGCAGCAGCAAACATAGTGGTGTTGGTTGGGCCTTGACAGGTTTGGTTCTTGGGGCATGGCTTGGTTCCTAACCCCACTGTAAAGAAGAAGTGCTTATCAACTTGTTTTGGAACATTGGCTGGATACTGGGCGTTGGCTAGGCTTCTGAGTTTGCTGGTGAAGTTGGAGACAAATGAGGTGTCTCTTAGAGCTGGCAGGGAAGGTCTGAAGAGAGGAAGCGTTTTAATTGGCGTCGATGGTAGTGGCTGGTGATAGTGGAGGATCCCAGCTACTGTGGAATTGTCGAAAGTGCCATTGCCTGTGACATAAGGTCGGGCCATCATGAGGAATGTGGCACCAGGGTGATAGGGTTTGGTCTTAAGGAGGACATTGTGGGTTTGCCCTGGAGCTATCATTATTGTATCCGTTTCAAAGGGTTTGATATAAACCGCATCAGCATCAACCACTGTGAGAGTGTGATTGGCAATACTGAAGAAAAGCTCGTCATTGAGTGCAGCATTGACCAACCTCAGAAGATAAGTTCTGCCCGGCTTTACACTCAGCTTGAAGGTATCTGTACGTTAGAGATACATTTAGTCTATACTATATAGTGTGAAGTATATGACCATATATTATTAGCTCGTCATTGAGTGCAGCATCGACCAACCTTTAGCTGAGCAGTTATATAACGGTCCAGGGAGGCCATTGATAGTGTAGGCATCAGAGACATTGGGTCCGCCTCCAGTTTGTAGAGCTTGGGCAATGACTGCCTCAGGATCTGCATTCCACCACTCTCCTGCATTGCACGTCAAGTATGCACGAATTATAATTATTTCATGTCTCAAAATACTTATATATATGTTACAAATGTATAGAGTATGTTCGAAGCTTACCAAACAGGATAGGGACTTCCTTATAGGGTTGGGGAAATGGGTAGGGAACACCGCGCTTAGGAAGTATAATGATCGGTCCATAAAGGGTTGATCTGAGCCAAGAAATGTGGGCATGCCACCAAAGTGTGCCTCTCTGCCCAACAATGGTGAAGTTGTATACATAAGATTGCCCAGTTTGTATGGGGCACTGTGTCACATACGCTGGCCCGTCTGCCCATCCACTTCGAAGCTGTCTGATCCCATGCCTGTTCACGCAATTACATTAATCAGCATAAATTGTACGAAGTAGTCAGCTTCCAACTTCACTCCAAGTGTTGTAGATGGGTAAGTACAAGATGGAGCGGTGAAGCTAGGAACATTGATTATGGATGTAGTTCACTATCTTGCTTCTTTTTTCTTTTTCCTTTTTCCTTTTTCCTTTCGTTAACGTTCTTTCAAATTCGCATTATGGATGTTAAGCCCTAATTTTCTTCGAGAAAATGTTCTTTTGGAAACTACATAATTCATTGAAGGAGTTAACTGGAATTTTTTGCATTATTCTTTTTCTTTAAACAAAAGAGGTTAAGCAAATGTCCGACAAGGCTCATGTTTTAGTAGAGACTAGAGAGTGTGGGAGGGAAATTGCCCATTAACTGTAGAATTTAAGGAAAGATATACCAGTGGATGGAAATATTGTTTTGGACGTGGTTGACAACTTTAACAAGAAGTCTGTCACCCTCCCGAGCAACTATACGAGGCCCTGGAAATTGCCCATTAACTGTGACGACTGTCTTTGTGTGGCATAATCTTGTCACATTTTGCAGCTTGATCTACAGATGACAACACACGAATATAGTTAATTGATAAATGTAACGTACATTTAATTTAAGAGGCCAACATGGTAAATACTAGAGAGAATAAGATTCTTCATGTACGTCAAACTTGTAGTGTCTGGTGATGCCAGTATAAGCTGCATCAACAACATTATTGGACAGCACCAAGTAAGTAGCTATGCTAAAAAGAACAATGAGCAATCTTAAAATTGCCATAATTGGAGCTCAAGGAGTAGGTCTGACAGGACAGAGAGAGAAATGCAATGACCAATTGAGGATGATGATCAAAGTTGGACTAATAATCTTATATAGTGTGTTTAGATGATTAGGTGACAACATGAAAATGGAAATAGATGTTCCAGCATGCACTGTGGACCAATTTGTTTGTTAGAATGTTAGCTTTAGAGTGATCTTAAAGTCTATGTTGTGTAGGAAAATGTTTGACCCTTTCAAGTTTCAAGCTTCTGTCAACGCTTTTCTTCGATTTGTCAATTAATATTTGCAACCTATCCACATTCATCCGGACCTCAATGATGCTGATTTGTCTTTAAATTACTTTTAGCTTCATTACTAGCAGAGAATACCTGTGTTTGCATTAATACGTCATAGAAAATATTTTTAAGCAAACAAAGAGCACAGAAATGCTATTATTCATCTTGCTAACCATAGCCATAGGAATTCTAAACCAAGGTTTCGATCTTCTCCACCTATTTCACTCCTAGAACTACGCATTACTTACGGGTTTATAAAAGACAGCTACATGGCAAACTAATTTAATTAATTTTTCCTCTACGATTTTTATCAAATTTACCCCAAATTTGTATCAAGAAATCGCCCAATTGCTTCAGTGATTGAAGGTATTGTCTTCTGACTAATGGTCGTAGATTCGATTCATGTATGCCTCTTTGTACACTCCCAAACAAGTTTGAAGTAGTTGTTTTAAACTAAACTAGTTTTTCATCCCATGCAAAGCATGGATTCATCTATTTTAAAAAAAATAAATCATCTATTGTTTATATGTATATGAATGTGGCAGATAAATTAACAAATTAGTTGGGTGTTTTAATTTCCTTTTGTTTTCATATATATATTTGTCATAGTCTCAATTTTACTGATCTTTATTAAAACAACAAAACCAAAGTAAAAGAAATTACTTAAACCATAGGTACAAATAACGTAGAGAAAGAACGAACCAAAAAGGTTACATATAGAACATGCTTATAAAAGAAGGGAGCACAAAACTTAAAAGATCGAATACTTTCGACATGGAAATTAGTAAAGTTTTAACATTTATTAATCACATGAAGGTTAATAATAAGTATCAAATATAAAAGATTGAGTTAAATTAAAAAAACAAAATAGTATAGAAAATTAAAGAGGAGTAGTTGTCGAAAAATATTTCTTTTGTTACTCACTTGAATAGAAATTTATAGTATGTCACTTGCAATTGCCAAAAAAAAAAAGATATTAAGACAATTATTTTAGAAATTTTATAATTAAGAACATTGTTAGTGTGAATTTAACACCTTATTGACAATGATTTCGCGATTATGTTCGAGAGAAATATATGCTATATCAAAAATCAATAATTGAGTCAGAAATAGCAAAATAAAGGTGAAGTAAACACAATTAAATTAGAGTGTTATGAAGAAATTACGCAAGAAAAAAATTTGATATGAAAATCATAATATAGAAAGATAATACAAAACTAATGTTGAACACACTTACTTTAAGCTTTCATTTTCGATATGATGTAACTTTGTGGGAGAGAATACATTAAGACACGTGATACAAAAAACAATTTGATGCTATGGTATAAAATTAGGATGCATAAAATTTTTGGATCAAATCATGAAAGGGGATCCAAATGGTTTAAGTTTTTTACTACTTATATAGAGTTTTTCCAATTGATTAAGAAGAAGAGGGAAAACCAATAGACAAATAATAGGAGTTTCACCTAATAAAACCAAGCTGTTACAAAAGACAAAAGGTCATGAAATGATTAAAAAAATGTTCATAATTATGATGCAGTTAAGTGTATGCCACGTGTCCTAAACCTAGAAAATCTTAGGTGTTTAAGATAATAGTATAGATATCAACTAAACAAGCGGAATTGTTGAGTCATTACATCCACAATTCCACAGTCCATGTATACATTGATTTCAATACCTTATACTCGTGGTCCATTTTGAGTTCCTACCACTGACTGAAGCTGTTGAAGAATATTTCACCTTGACTTACTAACAATTAATATACATCGACATGTACATGTTTCCAAAAACATACGAGTACCTTGATTTAAAAAAAAAAAAAACATATACAAGAACTTCATTAGTCAGTGGGCTCACTACTACTCGCTGCTTCTGGCGAAGTGGAGGAGGTAAATTTAATGCGAAAGCAACTCACTAGTACGGTATACGGAACTGCTAATTCATTATTTACGAAGTCAGCATCAAAGTTTTGGGTGAGGTGAGGTCATTTTACGGGGTTTATTCGTTTAACTTGTAACTACTTGTAACTTAAAAGACAGGGAATGACACATTACCAACTTTTTATTTTATTTTAAGTATAACCTATTGAAACACGAGACACATCAAGTGTTTAACCTTGTGAGTCAATTTTAAATAAGATTATGGAATGTTCATACGTCGGAATTCGCGCCAGTATGCAGGAATGCGTGGGATTAATTGTTTATGGATTTGGTATGTTGGGATAAAGTTAGTGATCGAACGAAGTATATAGCTGTTTATGAAATAACAAATGCGTCACGTAGTGGGTACTCCTGTCCTTCAAGACTCTCCTACACGTATGCGTGGTTATAAGGTCTACTTCCATTCAAGATTGCATTACAAAATACTACTAGTACTATCCAATCGTCCCATGCAAACATAGGTTATGGTAAATATAGCCACATATTGGGGATCGAGTGAAAAGAAAGAATATGTCGAAGAAGAAAGATAACGAAAGAAGGAAAATGTTGTTTCATCACAATAAGATCATGTACTCTTATACAGTAATTCAATCCTAATTAAGAAAAAAATACTACGATTTAGAAGAATTTAACCTAAAACTAGATACTATATGCAAGAAGGCCATAATGACTCCTTTACTATAACCCACGAAAAAACCTCGTCTCGGCCCCGAAATATAACGGTCGAAAATAGGTAGGAGGCATCCTAAACACATATAATGAAGAACGGAATAAGAAAATTGCCAAAAAGTAGCTTTGCGTAATGCACATGCTCTAACTGAGCGCTCAACGCACCGTAAACTTATCAAGAAGGATGAATAGCATTGCCACATGCTTCATTATGCTCCAATACATCCTATGAACATGTTTGGTAAATTTCGGGACTTTTTACGGAAAATCGAAAATCGACCCAAAAAGCACTTTTTTGTGGACTATACCCACGAAAAAACCTCGTCTCGGCCCTGAAATAGGAGCAGACGAAAAATTGGTACGAGGCATCCTAGACACATCATTATATGTATCTATGATGCCTCATGCTGATTTTCCTCCATTTCAATTTCGGGCCGAGACGAGACTTTTTCATACTCCACAAAATCCTTTTTTTGGTCGATTTTTGATTTCTTGAAAAAGTCCCAAAATTTCGAAACATGTTCATAGGGTGTATTGAAGCATAATTGAAGCATGTGGCAGTGCAATTCCTAATTTATGATAGTTTTACGGTGTGTTTAGAGCTTGGTTCGAACATGTGCATAATGGATAAAACCAATGGTTTGGGCTACGCCAAAGCTACTCTTTGACAATTTTCTCGTTCCATTATTCATTATATGTATCTAGGATGCCTCATGCCTATTTTCGTCCGATTATATTTTGGGGCCGAGACGAGGTTTTTTCGTTTGTTATAGTCCACAAAAACCGCCTTTTTGGGTCGATTTTTGATTTTCCGGAAAAAGTCCCGAAATCTAACAAGCATGTTCATAGGGTGTATTGGAACACAACTGGAGCATGAGGCAGTGCAATTCATCCTTCTAGATAATTTTACGGTGCGTTGAGCGCCCGGTTAGAGCATGTGCATAATGGACAAAACCGATGGTTTCGGCTACGCCAAAGCTAATTTTTGGCAATTTTCTTGTTCAATTCTTCATTATATGTGTCTAAGATGCCTCCCGCGTATTTTTGTCTAATTCTATTTCGGGGCAGAAACGAGGTTTTTTGGTAGGGGTTATAGTCCACAAGAACCGGCATTTTGGTTTAATTTTTGATTTTATGTAAAAAGTCCGGACCAATCATGTTCATAATGTGTATTGAAGCATATGGCAATGCCATTCATCTTTCTTGATAATTTTGCGGTGCGTTGAACGCTCGGTTAGAGCATGTGCATAATGACAAAACCGATGCTTTCGGCTATGCCAAAGCTACTTTTTGGAATTTTCTTGTTCAATTCTTCATTATATGTGTCTAGGATGCCTCTTGCGTATTTTTGTCTAATTCTATTTCGGGGCCGAAACGAGGTTTTTTAGAGGGTTATAGTCCACAAAAACCGGCTTCTTGGTTCAATTTTTTATTTTATGTAAAAAGTCCGAAAATTTACCAATCATGTTCATAAGGTGTATTGGAGCATAATTGAAGCATGTGGTAATGCCATTCATCCTCCTTGGTAATTTTTACGGTGATTTGAGCTCTCGGTTAGAACATGTGCATAATGGACAAAACCGATTGTTTCTTCATTATATGTGTCTAGGATGCCTCCTGCGTATTTTTGTCTAATACTATTTCGGGGCCGAAAGGAAGCTTTTTCGTGTGTTATAGTCCAAAAAAATCGCCTTTTTGGCTCAATTTTTGATTTTCTGGAAAAAGTGCCGAAATTTACCAAGCATGTTCATAGGTGTATTAGAGCATAATTGAAGCATGTGGCAGTGCAATTCCTCTTTTTTGATAGTTTTAGGGTGTGTTTAGAGCTCGGTTCGAGCATGTGCATATTGGACAAAACTAATGGTTTCGACTACGCCAAAGCTACTCTTTGGCAATTTCCGTGTTCCATTTTTCATGATATGTATCTAGCATGCCTCATGCCTATTTTCGTCCGATTCTATTTCGGGGCCGAGACGAGGTTTTTTCGTGTGATATAGTCCACAAAAATCGCCTTTTTAAGTCAATTTTTGATTTTCTGTTACAAGTCCCGAAATTGACCAAGCATGTTCATAGGGTGTATTGGAGCATAATTGAAGCATGTGGCAATGCCATTCATACTACTTGGTTATTTTTACGGTGATTTGAGCTCTCGGTTAGAGCATGTGCATAATAGACAAAACCGATTGTTTCGGCTAAGTCAAATCTACTTTTTGGCAAGTTTCTCGTTCAATTCTTCATTATATGTGTCTAGGATGCCCCATGCCTATTTTTCTCCGATTCTATTTCGGGGCCGAGACGAGGTTTTTTCGAGTGTTATAGTCCACAAAAATCGTATTTTTGGGTCAATTTTTTATTTTCCGGAAAAAGTGCCGAAATTTACCAAGCATGTTCATAGGGTGTATTGGAGCATAATTGAAGCATGTGGCAATGCGATTCATCCTTCTTGATAATTTTACGGAGCGTTGAGCGCTCGGTTAAAGCATGTGCATAATGGACAAAACCGA
Source organism: Corrigiola litoralis (assembly GCA_901111285.1). Classification (NCBI taxonomy): domain Eukaryota; kingdom Viridiplantae; phylum Streptophyta; class Magnoliopsida; order Caryophyllales; family Caryophyllaceae; genus Corrigiola; species Corrigiola litoralis. Next base: position 289 of record CAAKMY010027229.1, on the reverse strand, counting down.
TGGTTTGGGCTACGCCAAAGCTACTCTTTGGCAATTTTCTTGTTCAATTCTTCATTATATGTGTCTAGGATGCCCCATGCCTATTTTCGTCCGATTCTATTTCGGGGCCGAGACGAGGTTTTTTCGTGTGTTATAGTCCACAAAAATCGCTTTTTTGGGTCAATTTTTGATTTTCCGGAAAAAGTGCCGAAATTTACCAAGCATGTTCATAGGGTGTATTGGACCATAATTGAAGCATGTGGCATTTCAATTCCTCTTTTTCGATAGTTTTACGGTGTGTTTAGAGCTC